>SJYC01033120.1:0-13197 GCA_006408675.1 Madoqua kirkii | reverse complement strand
CTGAACTGAACTGAATGCAGACGTTGGTTATTTGTCTTAGTAGAAAGAGCAGCCCAGCTCAGATTCATCAAATCTATCCAGTCATCCTCATTATATCTACTCATCCACCCATCCACCCATCTGTATTTATTATATATCTACTTCTAATAAAAATATGTATCTTCTATGTAATTTCTTTGAGGATTTTGATGAAAAATTGATTTTATGTGATATTTGTCATAATCACTGATCACCAGCATCAACATTTTGGGGAACATCTTCATGTTTCAGTGGAAAAAGTCATACCAGGAGGAGTCACAGTAATTTAAAATCTTCACTTATCATATATCAGAAAACTAATTTTCTGTGCTCAAGTTTCTGCACCTATAAATTGTTAAGAAAATAGCTTCCTCTGAAAAAACAACTATTCCAGGAGAGAATCAGCAATGATTTGATAGTATGCTCCAAACTGTTTGAAGAGATGGGATATTATTACAACATGTTAAAGAAAAGAATGAAATAGTCTTCAGAATAATCTCAAATTTGTAACATACTAGGTAAAATGTACTGAATGCAAATAAATAAAAATTTTTGTTTCTATAATACTTCAACTTTATATAATTAAATACATTTATTTATGATTGGAAAAATGGTATAAGAAGAATCTATGATGGTATAATGAGGTATCAGGTATGAAAAGCCTAAAAAGCTAATATTTAATGTAATTATCCCAAACTGCTGTTCTGTTTATCAAGTTGCTGAAAATCAGAGAAAGGCAATCCAGTGGGGAGATGAGAGTAGATAGGTGATGGTGAAAGGTTGTTGTTGAATCACGACACCAGGATTCTTGGCCCCCGGAGGAGAAGAATTCAATCCGGGGCCAGAGACGAGGCTTGATCACTCAGACCTTTGGTGTAACAAAGTTTTATTAAAGTATAAAGGAGATAGAGAAAGCTTCTGACATAGGCATCAGAAGGGGGTAGAAAGAGTACCCGCCTGCTAGTCTTCAGCTGGATGTTATGTAGTCACCGGCAGTCTGTTAATGAAAGAAAGGAATGTCTCAAAACTTAGAATGGCACCAGGCCCCTCACCCATAAGATGTATTTTGGGATAACCTTAGCTCTAAATGGTTTATCTTGGGCCATAAAATGATTAACTTGAATTTTGAGGAAGGGCAGATCACCATATAAATAGTTTCATTTACATAGATTAGAGGAACATTATTGGAGTATGACATACTGGTTTATCAAGTAGGTTCTGGGCCCAAAAGGCGGAACCAACTTGAAGACAGAGTTTGGGGTAAATGCACAGTACATTAGCATACCTTAAGATAAACATTTCCATAAGAAAAAGGCAATGGTTCACTTCAAGTGAAACTAGGTGTCATTATAGCAACACAGAATTTTAAGAGAGACCTCCTTTTTAATTTGTATAGAGAAGGAGAAAATATCTCTAGTTTGTTTCCTCCTGCCGCTTAAGAGAGATCAAATGTCTGACACTTGCAGGCTATTTCCTCCGTTTGGAGACCCCTGGCCTTCATGCCTGTTACCCTCTCAATGGCATCCCACCACAGTCAGTGCAGCTATATCAGATTCAGAAATCATCTGTTAGCCATTTTTAACGAGTAAGATGCTAGGCTAGGTCAAATAAAACTGTTTAAGTGAGGGAAGGTAAGTCAAAGAATGAATCTGATGAGACTTCCCTGGTCGGGGAACATGAGATCCCCCTGCCCGGAGCAAGCAGGCCTGCAGCCACAGCTAGAGATCCCACCAGCACCATAACTAGAGAGAGGCTCCATGCTGCAATGAAGACCCAAAACAGCAAAAAAAAAAAAAAAAAAAAAGAATTTGGCTTTCAGGTAAGGTATTCAGTTCTTCTGTGTTCAAGAACTGAACAGAGAATTGGAACAGAGGGTCCAACGGGAAAGTGTAGTGTCAGCCTGGAGGGAGATGTGGAGGGCCATGAACCCAGCACCTGTGATGAATGGACACGCGAGGGAAGGTGCAGTGTGTACACGCTCGCCTAGACTCAGACATCACCGGAGTCAGCACCGAGACACGGGTTCAAAAGGCAGCTCATGGGCTGCCGCCCTCTACCGGGAGCTGCTGCGGAGGCCTTGGGCTTGCGGTCACCGCTTCTCTAAGGCAGTCCTCTGGCTGACCCGGCCGAGGGCTGGGATGACACGCCCCTCCACTCTGCACCGTGGGATCACTGAGGATCTGACACGTGATCCAGCGTGTCTGCCCTGCTCTTCAGCCGGCCCGACTTTTTTTTTTTACTTTTTAATTAATTAATTTATTTATTGTTATTTTATTTTATTTTTAATTATACTTAACAATACTGTATTGGTTTTGCCACGCATTGACATGAATCCACCACAGGTGTACATGAGTTTCCAATCCTGAAACCCCCTCCCACCTCCCTCCCCATATCATCTCTCTGGGTCATCCCTGTGCACCAGCCCCAAGCATCCTGTATCCTGTATCAAACCTAGACAGGTGATTCGTTTCTTACATGATAGTATACATGTTTCAATGCCATTCTCCCAAATCATCCCACCCTCTCCCTCTCCCACAGAGTCCAAAAGTCTGTGCTATACATCTGTGTGTCTTTTGCGTCTTGCATACAGTGTTATCGTTACCGTCTTTCTAAATTCCATATATATGCGTTAGTATATTGTATTGATGTTTGTCTTTCTGGCTTACTTCACTCTGTATAATCGGCTCCAGTTTCATCCACCTCATTAGATCTGATTTCAAAAGTATTCTTTTTAATGGCTGAGTAATACTCCATTGTGTATATGTACCACAGCTTTCTTATCCATTCATCTGCTGATGGACATCTAGGTTGTTTCCATGTCCTGGCTATTGTAAACAATGCTGCAATGAACATTGGGGTACACGTGTCTCTTTCAATTCTGGTTTCCTCGGTGTGTATGCCCAGCAGTGGGATTACTGGGTCATAAGGCAGTTCTATTTCCAGTTTTTAAAGGAATCTCCACACTGTTCTCCATAGTGGCTGTACTAGTTTGCATTCCCACCAACAGTGTAAGAGGGTTCCCTTTTCTCCACACCCTCTCCAGCATTTATTGCTTGTAGATTTTTGGATCGCAGCCATTCTGACTGGTGTGAAGTGGTACCTCATTGTGGTCTTGATTTGCATTTCTCTGATAATGAGTGATGTTGAGCATCTTTTCATGTGTTTGTTAGCCATCCGTATGTCTTCTTTGGAGAAATGCCTATTTAGTTCTTTGGCCCATTTTTTGATTGGATCATTTATTTTTCTGGAGTTGAGCTGCATAAGTTGCTTGTATATCTTTGAGATTAGTTGTTTGTCAGTTGCTTCATTTGCTATTGTTTTCTCCCATTCTGAAGGCTGTCTTTTCACCTTGCTTATAGTTTCCTTTGTTGTGCAGAAGCTTTTAATTTTAATTAGATCCCATTTGTTTATTTTTGCTTTTATTTCCAGTATTCTGGGAGGTGGATCATAGAAGATACTGCCGTGATTTATGTCAGAGAGTGTTTTGCCTATGTTCTCCTCTAGGAGTTTTATAATTTCTGGTCTTATGTTTATATCTTTAATCCATTTTGAGTTTATTTTTGTGTGTGGTGTTAGAAAGTGATCTAGTTTCATTCTTTTACAAGTGGTTGACCAGTTTTCCCAGCACCACTTGTTAGAGAGATTGTCTTTAATCCATTGCATATTCTTGCCTCCTTTGTCGAAGATAAGGTGTCCATAGGTATGTGGATTTATCTCTGGGCTTTCTATTTTGTTCCATGGATCTGTATTTCTGTCTTTGTGCCAGGACCATACTGTCTTGATGACTGTGGCTTTGTAGTAGAGCTTGAAGTCAGGCAGGTTGATTCTTCCAGTTCCACTCTTCTTTCTCAAGATTGCTTTGGCTATTCAAGGTTTTTTTTGTATTTCCATACAAACTGTGAAATTATTTGTTCTAGCTCTGTGAAAAATACCGCTGGTAGCTTGATAGGGATTGCGTTGAATCTGTAGATTGCTTTGGGAATTGACTGCCCGACTGTTAGAAGGAGCCCCTCTTGCAAACCCCGATTGGAGGGGCCGTCTGTTTCCTGCGGGGGCCCTGACTAGGACAGTACTCGGTAACTGGTTTTGAATGAACGATTACAAAACAGATTTTTCAGGACAAATGGGTACTTTCTCAGGTTTATATGAAATTTTATACATATCCTCATATCATGCCCAGTGAATGAGACTGTAGAAATTCTATTTTTTATTGGAACATAGTTGCTTTACAATGTTGTATCAGTTTCTTTAAACAGCAAAGTAAATCATTATGCATATACACACACCCACTGCTTCCTAAATTCCCTTCCCTGCCTCGGTCACTAGAGAGCACCGAGTAGAGTTGCCTGTGCTGTTCAGAGGCTCTCGTCATTATCTATTTTACATACAGAAGGGAGTCATTCTAGCTCTTAAAGGAGTCAGTGAATGGTCACATTCTGCAGAGTTTACACCACTTCAGAACTACTCTGAATGACTTTAAATATAAAATTCTCAGCTACTTGGCAGATACAGTAGCTTTCTCATTTTTTACTCTTATAAGTGTATTTTATGTGCATATTTAATTTCTTAATAAACTCCACAGAGCTGAGTTGATAATAATTAATTTAAAACAAACCAAGGGAATACCACTTTTCAATAGTTTCATATTCTCAATAATTGAAGGTAACTTGTTAGCAAATAAAAGATAATAAATTGCTGTAATTTAAATAAATGATTTTCCATTATTTCCTAGCATGAAGACTCGTGGAGTGGTTTCATTTCACCCTGGACAAGAAAAGAAAGAACAGAAATTATGATAATGAAGCTCTGTCTTATACGATTTCAGAAGCTTGAAGGGTGCTTGCTGATGAATGCCAGTTGCTGGCTTATAGAAAACAGTTTGCAAAGGTGGGATATAGAGGTTGACTTGTCTTTGCAGGGAATCCTTGCTTAGCGAGTGGCTACACCGCCGGAAGTAAACTGCTAATGGCAGCTGCAGAGTCGCTGTCACCAGGTCTCTGCCTCCTGGAACGTTCGCTGGGATTACACAGTGCAGAGAGGAGTGGTCCTTTCCTGAACTGGAGTGTGTGGGATGGTTGGTAAGGTGGAACCAAGTCTTCCTTTGGAAATTTGTAAGATGGAACCAGGCTACTGGTCAGTTATCAGTCTGTCAGTTGGCCAAGGCGTTATTGCTCAGAATTCTACTGAAAAGGCAGTGGACTGTCCTGTGTCTTGGTTTCTATTTTCCCTCATCTCTGTCTGGTCAGTTAGACTCTGTGTGTGTGTGTGTGTGTGTGTGTGTGTGTGTGTGTGTGTGTGCGCATATAGCACACTCACTTTAACATATAGAGTGAAATATGTATCCAGCACTCTAGCACGCTTGGTTTGAAAGTTCAGTGTTGGCTCTATCTAGCAACTTCAAGCATTGGAGAAGGAAATGGCAACCCACTCCAGTGTTCTTGCCTGGAAAATCCCAGGGATGGCGAGCCTGGTGGGCTGCCGTCTATGAGGTCGCACAGAGTCGGACACGACTGAAGCGAATGAGCAGCAGCAGCAACTTTAATTTCAAGAAGAGTTAGAATTTAACTTTTCCAAAGAAACAAGTTTCTAAGTGGAATTAAAGTTAATATTTTTCAAGGTTATACATCCTATTAATTAGATGGTATTGGTTTAAAAAAAAAGTATTGTTAAATAACAAATAACAAAATAAGAAAAAAAGTCCTCAGTGGTCTGTAACCAAAGCATTATTTTCTTCCTGTGCGTCTGCAGGGCAGCCTGGGGTCAGGAGGCCTAGACTGGGATTGGCCGGTCAGCTTTGCTGATCTCCGCCAGACTCACTCGAGAGTCTGTGGGTTGCCTGGGGCTAGTTGATCCAGGCTGGTGGGTTGGAGCAGCTTGGCTGCACGGCTCTGTTCTACGAGTGACTCGTCCTTGCTTGACGTTGGCAGGCAAGCCAGGCATGAACTTCTCATATACGGCAGAAACACAGAAGGCAAATAGAAAGAGACTTTGTAAAACCTAGGCTGGAACTGGCACAATATAAAAAAAGGTATGGAAACAAGGGGGTGGGTTTAAAGAATTTGGAGCTAATAATGCAATTTATCACAAAGACTAGGAACATTTAATGAAATCAATTTTCTCTCTCTTTTTTTTTTAATTTAAACACAATGGCAGTATTATTTTGCGAAGTACCGGATCTGGTTGCCTTTATGTGACATTTCTTTAGAACTTCATTTTCCCCTCTGTGTTCCAAACTCAATTTACTTTGTCTTGAGCGGGTTAGGGAAAAGTCTTCAATTCCAGGCTGTTTTTTCACTCCTTTGCAAAGAATTTTAGTCAAAATGCTTGCTGTTTTTTAACTGATAAGTTTAACTAAGGCCTTATAATTTCAGAAATATAAAAGTACAGTAATTATAGACACCTTGAAGACGATATCCAAATGTTTTAGTCCAAAGGCAGCACAGTAAACTCTACTAATTATATTAGAAAAGTAAAACCAAATAAAGTGGCAGTCTAGAATTTAGGCCTAGACCCATGAAAGGCGTTTCCCTAGCTCATAGCTTTGTGAAATTTGAAAATAGCGGGCTGATTTCCTAGCGGAGGGGACGAAGGATTGCATATTCTAGTGGAGGTTTCTGATTTCATGAAGTCTTTGGCCTCAGTCTTTGGCCTATATTAGGATCGAATACAGGTGTCTGCACCTCCTGCACACCCCAGGACGGCTTCCCCGGTGGCTCAGACAGTACAGAATTCGCCTGCAACGAGGGAGGTCTGGGTTCGATCCCCGGGTTGGGAATATCCCCTGGAGGAGGCGTGGCAACCCACCCAGTATTGTTGCCTGGAGAATCCCACGGACAGAGGAGCCTGGCGGGCTGCACTTTGTGGGGTCACAGAGAGTCGGACATGACTGAGCGACTAAGCGCCCACACTTCAGGCCGTGTGAACAGCTTAGTGAGCTGGGCATAAAGCTGGCTGCAAAGCGCAGTGATAGGTCTTGCTTTCAGCAGAGCCAGGGTTGTGCTCAGCCTGGGTGTGCTGAGGCCCGACTGGAGGGCTGGAAGGGTGGGATCACCAGGTGCGGGGAGCTAGTGTGAGGAGCTCCGCCCATGGCAAAGGTCACGAGGAAGGGGGCTTCGGCACACGGAAAGGCGTGACCAAGCCTCAGGAAATTCCCCTGCTCCCGAGCATCTAACCCCCAAACCAGAGTCTGTCCTGTACGCTCACCTATGGGGGCTCTCCCCCACAACCGTTTCTCTCGGAGAAGGAGTAAACGTGCAGCTCCAAGGCAGTAAAAATCCCTGGGTGTGACTAGAGTGTTTCAACTTACGGGACTCCTCTGAAGCTTATCTAGCCTGCCTGTGTAGGTTCCTCTGGCCACAACAGCCCTCCAGCCATGAGAGGCACGAGATGTTTTGACTTACCGAACGCAAATTCTTCTGGAAAGTTAGAAATTATTAGTATAGTGGGTCGGTTAGGGATTATATTGGTAAAGGGTTTTTCATTTGTTGTGTCAATAAGTGCTGCTAATTCCCTGCCCTAGGTGCGACAAGGGCGTCTCAGGTTAAACCTCTCTGCTGACACATGATTGTTTACTACCTCTCAACCATAAACAGCACAGAGAGTTTTGGAGATTTTGAGAGTCTTAATTAGCATAGGGCTTTTTCTCATTATTAAGTCAATGATTGCCGCCAGGCACCTGGGAATATATTAATCAATGTATTTGGAATATAGAAAAGGAAATATAGTAGTTTTTGATGTTAGCAATACTAGACTTTTTGAGTTAATGCATTTTCTCTTTTGTTATAGATCACTGTACTTTGTTATAAATCACTGTGTCCTTGCTACATAAAAATGTAACTTTATCACTATCTTAAGATTAAGTAGATCTTAAGAGGAACATTGGTGAAGGACTTTTATTTGTTGGGCTGATGTTTGCTGCTAAATCTCCATATTCTCTGCCCTTATAATGAATATAACTAGCATATAGGAGAAATAAGCATTAACCTTTAAGCATAGAGGAGAAATAAGAATTAACCTTTAAGATTAATCGTGTTAGCCTTGGGTTAAATAAACTCCTTTCTTGATCGTAACTCACTACACCCTCACCCTATAGGAATGCAACTTTATTTGGAGGGTGGTGCCTGGTTTCAGAAAAAACACCCTTGGAAAAAATAAGCTTTTTGGTTATCAGAAAGAAAGGGCTGTAAATGTCAGCAGGCAGAAATGGCTTAAAGATGATGTAAAACCCCTAAGACCTTTTTTTACGTAAAGCACCTGATTTGATAAAGGTCAGGACTGCTGACCCTCACGTGACTCTGTATTCTTCCCTATATGTAACAAAAGGTATATAAGAAACCCGGAAAAATAAAGAAATGGGATCAGTTCCTGGAAAGACTGACTCCCCATGTCATTCTTTCTTGCTCCCCATTTTTCTGGCTGAATTCCCATCTGGAGCATGGATGCTATTCCATGTTACCCAAGTTATTCAGCCTCTTTTTCTCCACTAATTTTCCTACTACACTATCCGTTTCTAATCTCTCTCTGTATCTGTAACTAAATATGTATTTTTCCAAGGAGGACACTGACTCCATCCCCACCTTGGAATCACCCTGGATCCACTGGGGCTGGACCCTGGCAAGTGGCGCCCAGAACAGGCTATTCGAAGGTTAAGTTCTTCCATCAAAAGCTCCCCCGGAGCACTCTCTGTGGCTCCCCCCAGAGTGATTCAATCACTCCCCCGGAGTAATTTCAGTTATTCCCCCAGTGTTGAGTTTTCGGGACGGATAGGGCCCCACTTAGGGTGCCGTGGACCCCCCTGTAGGATAGACAGGGTGCGTAGGAGTGGAAAGTGTTGATAGGTTGAAAGGAAAGCTGGAGTGTTGATTCTTGACAAGAAATCTGTACTGAAATCTTAAACCTTTCTCTATAGAAATTTTCTGACATGGGTAACAATGAGTCAAACTAAAGACAGCTCTTCATAGGAGTAATTTTGCAGTTACTAAGTAAGAGAGGAATTAAAGTTAACAAGTCCAATATTCAGTCATTTTTTCATTTGTACAAGAGCAATGTCCTTGGTTTCCCGACAAGGACACTGTGAATTTAGATACTTGGGTGAAGCTGAAAAACAACAACAACAACAACAACAAACTAACAGAAAACAGCTAAAAACGTATTATGTTTTGCATGGGCCTGTAAACGCTTTTGCTCTGTGGAATATGATTAGGAATGTTCTGGATCCCTGTCATGAGGCTGTTAAATAGACTATGAGAGAGGCTATAGCGGTGGATGGTAGTGCGTCTCTACCTTCTACGCAGATCATATTTTCTGCCATTGGCGAACAAAAGGAGGGACACTATGCTTTACCTCCCGAGGAAGGAGAGGACTCAGGACGCTGCGGCCGGGCGCCCTGGCGAGCCTCCTCCCCTCTACGCAAACCTTTAAAAATTTATCCAACATTTTCTGATTTAAGGCGACTACCTCGCCTCCGCTTGTGCTCCCAGAACATTGCCTAAGGTTGAAAAAGATAGGGACAATTTTTTAAACAAAAGTGCTTTTAAAACAGAGTGTGCTCCTTGCAGAAACGCCTCTCAGGGGGGGCCTCACCCAAGCAAAAAAAAAAAAAAAAGAGTGTTGATTCTTGACAAGAAATCTGTACTGAAATCTTAAACCTTTCTCTATAGAAATTTTCTGACATGGGTAACAATGAGTCAAACTAAAGACAGCTCTTCATAGTAGTAATTTTGCAGTTACTAAGTAAGAGAGGAATTAAAGTTAACAAGTCCAATATTCAGTCATTTTTTCATTTGTACAAGAGCAATGTCCTTGGTTTCCCGACAAGGACACTGTGAATTTAGATACTTGGGTGAAGCTGAAAAACAACAACAACAACAACAACAAACTAACAGAAAACAGCTAAAAACGTATTATGTTTTGCATGGGCCTGTAAACGCTTTTGCTCTGTGGAATATGATTAGGAATGTTCTGGATCCCTGTCATGAGGCTGTTAAATAGACTATGAGAGAGGCTATAGCGGTGGATGGTAGTGCGTCTCTACCTTCTACGCAGATCATATTTTCTGCCATTGGCGAACAAAAGGAGGGACACTATGCTTTACCTCCCGAGGAAGGAGAGGACTCAGGACGCTGCGGCCGGGCGCCCTGGCGAGCCTCCTCCCCTCTACGCAAACCTTTAAAAATTTATCCAACATTTTCTGATTTAAGGCGACTACCTCGCCTCCGCTTGTGCTCCCAGAACATTGCCTAAGGTTGAAAAAGATAGGGACAATTTTTTAAACAAAAGTGCTTTTAAAACAGAGTGTGCTCCTTGCAGAAACGCCTCTCAGGGGGGGCCTCACCCAAGCAAAAAAAAAAAAAAGAGTAAAAGAGAGAGAGAAAAAAAAAAAAAAGAAAAGGAAAAAAGAAAAGAAAAATAATCGTAAAAAAAGATTCTAAAAATAAAAAGTGTTTCAGTATTAATCCCTCAGATTCCAACTGTGTGCTAGGGCGTAGCTTGCTTTCTTCTCAAGGAATTTCGGTAGTGCCTGGTGTAGTAGATTCTGATTATACTGAGGAAATTAAAGTTTTGATCTTGCTACCTACTAAAACTGTGCAAATTAATAAAGGTCAAAGAATAGTACAGCTTTTGCTTTTACCTTATTATCAGATAGAAAAAACCTTGACTTCTTAAGCTAGGAGCCCCAGAGGATTTGGATCTAGTGATCTAGCTTTTTGGGTACAGGAAATTACCGCTTCTAGGCCTTTAACAGATCTTTACTGGCCCAGCTCCTGGCCAGCATATACTACTAAAAATGAGTTGGTATGCTAGGTGGGAGTGCTGCAGAGGAAAAGGGGAGAGAGAATTTAGTACCTTGGAGAGTAGTGAATTCCCCGTTGCTGGAGATATTCAATCAATGATTAGATAGTTGCTTGTCATCTAAAAAGCTATATACCAGATTCAGGTTACAAAAGGATAACTGGAGAAGCTTATAAGGATATTGTGTAACAGCAATTTACTTTCATCTTATATTTAGGTTTGCCAAAAGTTTTAAAACTGATACTGTCCCTTTAAAGCTGCAGAGAGGTTGTTTACTAAGTTTAAATAATTTCCAAAAATTATTAGGCGGTATTAATTGGATATGCCCACATTTAAAACTGACTACTGCAGATTTAAAGCCTTTGATTATTTATACAGCGATCCTAATCCCAGTTCTAAGGGA
Source organism: Madoqua kirkii (assembly GCA_006408675.1). Classification (NCBI taxonomy): domain Eukaryota; kingdom Metazoa; phylum Chordata; class Mammalia; order Artiodactyla; family Bovidae; genus Madoqua; species Madoqua kirkii. The sequence goes on along the minus strand of SJYC01033120.1, from coordinate 1,985 downwards.
AAGTTGACTAGTGAGACAGATTAGGCTCTTGTTAAAGCTCAGAGGTTAAAGCGTCTGCCTCCAATGCGGGAGACCCGGGTTTGATCCTTGGGTTAGGAAGATCCTCTGGAGAAGGAAATGGTAACCCACTCCAGTATTCTTGCGTAGAGAATCCCATGGACGGAGAAGCCTGGTAGGCTACAATCCATGAGCCTTTGATTATTTATACAGCGATCCTAATCCCAGTTCTAAGGGAAAGTTGACTAGTGAGACAGATTAGGCTCTTGTTAAAGCTCAGAGGTTAAAGCGTCTGCCTCCAATGCGGGAGACCCGGGTTTGATCCTTGGGTTAGGAAGATCCTCTGGAGAAGGAAATGGTAACCCACTCCAGTATTCTTGCGTAGAGAATCCCATGGACGGAGAAGCCTGGTAGGCTACAATCCATGGGGTCCCAAAGAGTTGGACATGACTGAGCGAGGTCACTTTCACTTTCAAAGTAGATGAAGCTTTAAATGATCAGTTAATTAGGATTAATATTACCAAAAGATGAGATTAAATTATTCTTGCCACAAAACATACTCCTACAGGTGCTTGTGACAAGAAGGCCCATTGGTTCCATCTACCAGTGACCCCAAGAAAAATAGTTTTATCTTACCCCAGCTTGGTGGCACAATTAATCTTAAAAGAAAATGAAGTGTGGAACTTTTTAGAAAAAAAGTAGCAAATATAGTAATTCCACCCAATAAGGATCAACTGCAAGTCTTTTATAAAATAGTGATGATTGGCAAGTTACCCTGATAGATTTCAGGGGTCAAATTTTGTTTCATTTGTCCTCAAGCCCCTGCAGTAGCTAAAAGTACAAAAATTTTAGATTGACGATTTGAGGATACCTGTGGAACTTTTCAACCGTATGTAGTCCCTTCACTCCCCATTACCCTGTGGGGGAGGGATGTGCTGTCTTAAATGGGAGTGTTATTTTTTAGCCCTAATAATAAAGTGATGTCTCAAATGCTGCAGATGGGCTATGATCCATCAAAAGGATTAGGTAAATAACAAACAGGAATAATTGAACCAATTTGCCCAACTCCTCGACAGCTACGTACTGGATTGGGGTATCCAAATTTATAATGAAGGCTATTATTTTTGCTGCCGAACCCATTACAACCTGGGCTCCCTTCTCCAGTAGCCATTCCAGAGGGATATAATATAATTGTAATTGATTTACAAGACTGCTTTTTCACCATTCTTTTAAATCCTGAAGATAAAAAGCAACTTGCCTTTAGCCTGCCATCAAAAAACCTTAAACAGCCTTACCTATGGTTTCAGTGGAAGGTTTTGCCCCAGGAAATAAAAAATAGCCTTGCCCAACTTCGTACTGATAGAGAATGTTAGCAAATGTATATTGAGATATACACCTAATATATTGTCTATTAAATCATAAGAATTTGTGCTGTGACTTTTAATGCCAAAAGAATTACCAGAATTTATAATTTATAATAATAAGTTTGGCCTTTTTTACCTTAAAAACTGAATATGCTGCTTCAGACAAGGTGTTGATAACTCATTTTTTCAAATGAGAAAGTCACTTTTTGTTGATTTCACTTATTTTCCACTTATTAAAACATCTACAGTGGTGACTTAGACAAAAAGATAAATTAGGATTTATAGACTTATTTATGTGATACCTAAATAGCTAGGCAAAAATTTTCTGCCTCAACGTTACAGTTTAATTGGAAACATTTTTAAGTTATATTAAAGCCTGTTTGTGCTGAAAGTTTGATGTAGAAAACTAATATCATCCATAAGTATATTCAGTTTAACAGTTAATTTCAATGATGAATCACTTAGTGTGCAGGTCTTACACATTCTTTATGTAATTACAAAATCAGTGTCAAGTTTATCAAAAAGCTCATAGTGTTTTAATTTTTTATTAACATGGACACTTAAAAGTTTTTCAATCTTTAGAACTTAAGTTGCTCAAGGAGAATTTTAAATATTTTCACACAG
>SJYC01033114.1:0-16264 GCA_006408675.1 Madoqua kirkii | reverse complement strand
GATATTAAGCATTGTCAGTTTTATCAGGTAAACAAGTAATTTCTACTGAATGGGGCTAATTATTAATATGGTAAAGTCAATGAATTTTAAGTTTATATACACTGTTGAAAAATGCTCTAGTGACAATTAACTTCAGGTTAAGTTCTGCGCAAAGCATTGTTTAGGAAGATCATAGAAACAGCAGGAAATCCAGTGGAAATAAAGGAAATCTGAACAGTAACCTCTAAAAGGCATCATCTTTATTGCCTGTCTTTTTTCCTATCACTCCCACTAAATTCATTCTGTATAACAGGTCCATCTTTAGTTTTTAAAGCATCATTTTCATTATGGCATTGTTATTTTGGGAATTATAAACTAAGTAACATACAAACATAGATGACAGTATTTTAAAAAATTGTTATCTACTACCTGACAGAAGAAAAAATAGTTGCTGACAAAATGTAAACCTCTATATATACTTGCTTCCAGGTTCAATTCCCTTCAAGAGCAGAGATCCTTAATTACTCTTCTGAATTTGGCATATGCCATTCTTTGCAGGCTTATTCACTGACTATACATATATATTAGAGGAGGAACACTCCAGTATTCTTGCCTGGAAAATCCCATGGTCAGCAGGGCCTGGTAGGTTACAGTCCATGGGATTGCAAAGAGTTGAACACAACCGAGCAACTGAGCATACACATATATATTAATACATAGAATTTATTAATGTGTTTCCATGTTATAAGACGTCAACATATTATATGTGTTCTTTAACATGTTTTTGAAGTTTATTCATGCTAATATATACCTACATATATATATATATGAAATACACACATATATTTGAACCTAGTTCTAAGAGAAAGAAAGCGGACAAAAACACTGGCTCTGTGTTTGAACTGCTTAAATTTATCCTTTAGAGAAGCTCCTTGAAATTCTATTTTTAAATGATTAATTTTTTTATTGTATAAGCTTTTTAGATTACAATCTAATGAGTTTTGTGTACTCTCTTAATATGCAACATATTTTAGTTGTTTCCTATAGGTCAAACTTATTTCTCTCAAATAGCTTGTAAACTATCAAAAGGTAAAATTTGGGCCTTCATTTACTCTACTATCTCCCCATAAGGCTTTGTACAAGACTGAGTCCAAGAGTGTTTATAAGTTTGCCTTGATATTTTGTGAAGGAACAAAGATGGAATTACATTAAAATTTCCTTCGATACAATTGAAGATTGAAGATACATTTCTTTCCGTTTATTTGATAAATTTAGGCTGTTTTACTCACACTGAAAATAAGGCAACAATGTGATTTTGTAGCCATTATCTGCCATTATGAACAATAATTTGACTCACACAAACTTTTTTTCTTAATATCTTTTTGGATTGAAACAGGGAAAAATAATGTTTGTTTTTTGGTTTGGTTTGGTTTTGTTTTGTTTTTGCATCAGACGCTTTGCAGAATTTCTACTACACGAGAGATAACAATTTTCTCCAAATCTCATACTTTTATAGTTTCTCCGTCAGTACCTGTTGATTGTCTATGATTACAAATTGTAAGATTATCAATACTATTTCTTCACTACTTAGCTAGTTCTAAACTCCCACTTTAGGTTGTAAAAGTGACATCAGAAAAAAAATATAATGTCTTATGATTAACATAATGCTTTTTACTTTGGATCAGTATTTTATCTTATCTATTGTTATACCCATTAATCTGATCCATAGAGTGAATTGGTCCTTGATAAATGTTTGCTGAATGGCTCATTGGACAGATAAATGACATAATTTCTTTTTCTCCCCATACTAATGCAATTTGTGTCTTATTTTGCAGAGAAGAGTACAGAAGCTTTAAAAAGCTAGGAAGCTTAGAGCAAAGCACACAAACAGCAGGTTCTGGGTCTTCTGATTCTAAACATCCTGTTTGTACTCCTGCTGCCTTACTACCTCCTGTGCAGCTAACATGAGAGGTTAAAAATGAGACAGTGGTGAGTTAAAAGAACTGTATCTGTAGTATTCTTTTGAAGGCTGAGATTTGATTTCTGGCTTGTGTTTAAGTGTGATGCAGCTTTATTCGACGCATAGGAATGATACTTAGTTCTGTGAATGGTCAGGAATATCAGGACATTCACAATCAAAAAACAAACAAAGCAGAAATGTTGAATCGAGTCCAGCCTTCTAAGTGGGTTTCTGAAAATGATTTGCAGCAAGAAAATGGAAAAGAAGGAGATAAAGTCTTAATTCTGCAGCACATAGAAGGAGCAGTCGTGTTCATTTAGACATGTGGCAGGGTTGTTACACCTGCTGGCCTCACAAGATTGTAGGAAACGTGACATCCCACGGTGCCAAGCTTGGATCTGCAAATTTGAATTTTCTCCATTAAAGAAGTGAATCCCTGCTGCTTTTCAAACATTAAAAGCTTCACTGTTCCTTTGCAACAGCATGTTTGAAGCCTGCAAAACATTCAATGAACGGCTGCAAATCAGGGAATGAACTTTAAAAGTCTTGATCTGTGGTTGCAAAGGTTTGTTTGAAACAGTGACAGGAAAGGAGATTTCACAGCATCGTGTCTTGCTGAAGAGATGCACAGGCAGTGCAATATAGCACATTTCAGCAGAAGTGCAGTCGGCAGGGTACCTGTTTTCCAGGTGATATAATGTGCTTTCAGGGTGATAAAAACAGCCCTTGAACCAAAGCACTCAAAAGGAAAGGAAACAATGAAAGGTCTGAGCTGAGCGGTAAGCAGCGGGAGAGCAAAGCAGCTTGGGGTGTGAGTGTTTCTTTAAAGGGGCTGCTGTTCAGGTTCCTATGGTGCATCAAACGTGATGCCAAAATAAGAGTGGAACCAGACCTGCATAGTAAATCAAGCACAGGGAAGGGAAAGATTTATTCGAGAAGTCTTATGTGCTTACTCTTTCATGTGTCAAGAACTCCCCAGACCAATATTTTATCAAATCATCACTCTCATTCCACAGTGGCGCATAGAAAAACACGGTGATCATTACAACAAGATTTTACTACCAGAGCTGTTTTTCTTCTTTTCAAAATCTAGTTTAAATTATGATTAAATGACAAGGATAATAGTTGTCAAGATCACTACCTGCAATGTACACCATAGCTAATTGTAAGATGACTTGTTTTATTCATATAATTGATACTCAGAGCCATCTGTTGCTACAGGTAATAGAGAGCTTTAAGGAGGATACAAAAAATTTATTTGACACGATGCTTTGTTCTTTGTGTTGTCTTTAGTTCTCTGTCATAGGCTTGGAAAGGACCTCTAGACATGAGATCATTACTTCTGATGGAGGCAGGACAGATTTTCACTAGACCAGACTGGAAGGCGTCTATCAACAATTTCCTGGAAAGGAGATTTACAGGTCTCCCTGGGAAACCTGTTACAGTGCCAGGGCCTCTAATCCCACAGCAGTATGTTTTCCTACATCTTTTATCTACCAATCCATACTCCAGGAATGTTCCATCAATATCAGCCACGATCAGGAGCATCCTAAATCCCATCCACTAACATTTAAGCTCATCTCGTCACTGCCAGATGGCTGGCAACTTAATAGCATCCTTGGTATAATAACCCCTCATATACTTAAGACTTTTAATTGTCTTTGGCATAGATTGTCCTAGAACGTAATACACAAGTCTGCATACAAAGATGATACAGATTGTCTAACAGCAATATGAGTGTATCAGAGTTGGCTTTTCTTTAATGATTGTGGATGTGCTCTCATCCATTCATAATCTCTTACTCCATTTGTGTTGTGACCAATAGTATAAAGTTTAGAGGTAGCTAGCTTGGATTAAAGTACAGTCATTCTCTTTGGAAGTAACTTTATCTTAATTAGCATGGTGATCATTCACGCTACTTAAGGTAAATGGACAAATAGATTTAGGAGTAAAGGGACTCAACATTTTATTTTTAGCAGATATTGTTAACTTGGATAGGAATTTATGCAGAAAGATGTAGAAGGAAAAAAGCTAATGGTTTGAAGCTCTGTAGCTTCTGCTCCTGACTAGCTATGCAACAATCTTATTTCTGATACTTCTAAGAGAAATAAGCTGCATAAGAATGTTACTGTGTAAGATGAAATACTTTCTTATGCACGCCCACACTGAGCGCCAAAACTTCAACTCCAATAAGATGTGTTCACACAGTCTGTCCACATGTTTATCTTTTAATATCTAGATACTTTTTTTTTAACTTGGGTGTTTATGAATGAGACTAAAGTGCTTTTTGAGAAGAGACTGAACTTGATATTTTTAATTAAAGCATATGTGTGTATGTATATGAATGACAGACTATAATGAATAAATGATATGCAGAAGGATTACAGTGTTAATCTTGCCTCCATCAGATGAAAAACTATTGAAAATTTTTTGGCATGAACTTCACTCTTTTTCTTATTATTTACCATAAAAAGATTCTTTTTTAGAGAGTCCTATATTATCTTGCTCCAAACTATCACGGTTAGTACTTCAGGGCCCTTTTCAGTTAACTGCAGAGTTTTTATGCATTTACCTCATGTGGAGTCTTTGTTTCTGAATTCCTATCAGCTCATCTCTGCTGCTGCTAAGTCACTTCAGTCGTGTCCGACTCTGTGCGACCCAATAGACGGCAGCCTACCAGGCTCCTCCGTCCCTGGGATTCTCCAGGCAAGAACACTGGAGTGGACTGCCATTTCCTTCTCCAATGCACGAAAGTGAAAAGTGAAAGTGAAGTTGCTCAGTCGTGTCGGACTCTTTGCGACCCCATGGACTGTAGCCTTCCAGGCTCCTCCGTTTATGGGATTTTCCAGGCAAAAGTACTGGAGTGGGGTGTCATTGCCTTCTCCGCAGCTGATCTCTACTGAAGGTTTTTCTCTCACTCGCTGTTCAAAATATCGGTCTTGCTGGTTTTAATAATGTTTAAGTTGTGTAGTGACTCACTGTGTCTCATTTTAAAATGAGTGGAATTTTCTGTAAAGTATCTATATTTCACTTTCCATTGTATTGTATTTGCATTGAAACAATGATTAGAAAGCCTTGTGGAAAAGGTTATGTTTTTTGAAATACAAGCTGAAAACAGCTCCATGAATTGTATAACTATTAACATGTATTCTGTACTCATTAAGAGTCTTTCATCGTAGCATGGGTAAATTTAATGTCCTGTGCACCTAGTAAATGTTAAATAGATGCCAGTTTATTTCATTTGGTAAATGTAGCTAATCTTTCAAAAGCTAGGTTTTTAAAATCTGCTTCTGATAGCAATCTTATTAGATTTTCTCATAACTTGAGAGAGTAAGGTACTCAAAATCAATGTTAAATGAGTCCAAGAACTCTTACTAGAATAAATCACATTTCCTGAAATTGGTAACCAAATCTTTCACATTGTGGTAGAATGATATTAACCAGTAAATTTAATTATACCTCTTCTTGCCATGTGACTATACTCATTTATAGAACATTGTGCCCATAGCAGGTAGAGTTTGGGAATATCCATTGACAAAAAAACTACCAAATAAAGTACAACATATAAATCCAACTGAATATTATACAACAAAAAAGAACAGAGTAGTAAGAAATACAATCTTATTCTAGGTAGTAAAAAGATAAGATATACTATCTTATTCTAGAAATACAATAAGAAATACTATTGCTCAATCTTGACACAAATTTTTTCAAGCATCCAAAGACTATGTCCAGTATGATATCATTTTCATGAATCAGAAAAACAGTAAAATGAGGGGAGGGAGAAACACCTAGATAAAATGTTCTATTATATGCAGTGGGAATGGGAGGTCTAGGAATCCATTATACTGTTATGCATCCAGAATACATGCATATTAAGTATTCTTTTTATATGGATACAATATTATATTAAGAAAATAAAGTATACAGGTAGAAAAAATATTAAAAATATTTCTCCAATAATTCATGGAAGATAAGGCTGTATTGGTGCAATGGTTTTTTAGTATTTAGCATCCCATCTTCTGGATTAAAGTCAGTTCTTAAGAGTAGACACCAGAAGAGTCCTAGATAATGACCACAGAATCAGTCGGGCTCACTCAGTTTCAGATAGTTCTATCTTTCCATTTATCTGAAGTGCTATTTTAATAAGTCGGAGTTTTTAAAGGGTTGAACATGGAATGAGCACCACGCATACTATATTGGTCAGCTGTGCAGAACTGCTGTGTAACAAACCACTGCAAAATTCAATGTCTTTAAAAGGTAATATTTATTTTCACACTTACAGGCCAACTGGAAAAGCACTGCTTTAGACTGCAGGTGTGTGGGTTGGTTGGGGGACTCTGCTCCATGGGTCATTTTTTGAGAAGGTGGCAGACGACCTAAGCTAAAGTGTTACTGGAGTAGAGTGTCCTGGCAAGGGCAATAGTGCAAGAGGGCAAGTGAAACTGTGCAAGAATGTTTAAGCCTCTGTACCACAGTTGCTAACACTGGCCAAGCTCAAGTGAGAAAGTGGAAGGTGAACTTGGGATGGATTTGTAAGACTAACATGGGACCAATGACTAAGGACGACCTGTTTACACTAGGTTTATCCACTGCCCAGCTTGAGGAAGGAACAGGCCAAGAGGAGACACCAACAGAAAACTAGAGGGTAGGAAATAATGAACATTGGGGTATTTCTCCCCTCTTTTGATTTTGCATCTCTGGCAGTGGCTTTGTCCCTCCTCGCTGGCTCTCTTCACGTGACTGCCTGCATTGTTTTAGTTGCCTCTGGGGGTGGTAAAAGCTGCCCACCGTTGCTAGTCTCTGGGTATCTCATCACCCTTTGTTTTCTTTCTTAGGCAACAACCACATCAATTTACATAGTCTTCTTCCAAAGTAGTTTCAATTTAACCATGTGAATTGAATTCTGTTTCCTTCTGACCAATACACACATATAATTAATTTCAATATGTGTAACAAAGATATGCCCTTACTTATCACCAATCCCTTTTCAAAATGCTAAGATAAAGCATCAGGCCTGCTTAAGTTTTTTAAATCATGCTTCATGCTGACCCTTGTATAATTGTTTGGATACAGCATAGGTTTTGGCTGTTTGACAGGAACTTCCCAATTCTATACCATTCGATAGATATAATACAAGACATACTTTTTTTAAGTGTAGGAAAGTACTTTGGTTACATTGCATTCTATGCATTTACTCTGGGTTCACTTTTCTAACCTCTCTTTTTTGGGAGGCCATGTTTCTGAAAGCATACTTAAAATAATCTTCCTCTAGGAAAAAAAGAAAATAAAAATTGATTTCCCCTTGTAAACATTCATCTTTCCCACTATCAGAAATGTAGGCTGAAGAGGTGAGCCTAGCAAGGCTAGTGATAATCCTCAGTAGGTTGAGGAGAGCATTAATGAAGATGAGAAATCAAATTTCAAAGAGACAATTAAGCCAAGGCACAAGTCATATAGGAATGATGGAGATAAAGAAGGTACCAAAACAAGAATATGAAATCATTTAGTTACTAAACAGAGCACATAAACCTAGGACCAAAAAAAAAAAAAAAGTACCCTATTCAAAACATGTCCGTGATCAGAAGTCAGGGGCTATGGCTAAAGTGGATTTGCACCGCGTTAAGACGGTGTACAGCAAACTAAAGTCAGGAGTTCCAAGGCTTGCAGACAAAACAAGACCCTATATCTGTAGTAACCAAGAGAATTAAGAAAATATACCAGCATTGAACATGTTTGGAAAAGTAAGGAGACCTACAAAGAAGACTGGCTTAAACTATGCTATAAGAGGATCTTTTTCACTGAAAGTTTAAAAATGACTGGGAAAAGAACAGTACTTATGCTAATAGGGGGCATTTGAGAGCTATTCATCACAGGCAATCTAGGCTGTATAATTTACATATTCAAAATATTGCTTTCTTTAAAATAGCTGTCAACAAGTATTGTGATGCAATAGTTAGCATTATCATCACAAATTATCAAGTCATCATTATCAATATCTTACTAACAATGCTTTTTTAAGAACGTGCCCCCAGGAGTTTTAAGTTCATGGTCACTTATCTTTTAGTTAATAATAGCAAAAATTTACCTTCAGATAGGTGTTTTCAACATTGATATTGAGAGAAAAGTTGTTTTCAGTCTGACCTGATAGGACCCATTGAACCACAGCTTATTATAATTTCCACTGAACAATAAAGAGTTTCTAGATATTATTTGGAATTGAGAATACTTAAATTTGTTTCATCTGGTTGCTATAATTTGTTTATTCAAGCTCAACTTCTGATTCTTTCACATTCAATCCAATCTCCAGGGTTGTAGTAAAAATTCAATGTTGTCAATTTATCAAATCCCAGTCTATCTCCTGGTTCTATTCTACTTTAAAAGCTTGTTTATGTTCAAACTACTTGGTTTCATAATGCTTTCTTATTGTTTTTTGCTTTTACACATTAATTATTCTCGCCATGCTGAAGTTCTTTCTTCTTCAGAGTGTGGTGAAAAATCCCATAAAAATAACTCTTGTTTCCAGCTGTTTTGTTGACTTTTTGTTAAATCATTATTCTTTATTCTCAGGCTTATTATAAGGTTTATAAGGTTTATGTAGGTATTGTAGAAAGGGGGACCCCTTCCAGGGCCCAAAATTGGACCCTTGTCTAACACTCTGAGGAGACACATGTGCTGACAAAGCAAGAGATTTTATTGGGAAAGGACACCCAGGTGGAGAGCAGTAGGGGAAGGGAATCCAGGAGAACAGCTCTGCGCATGGCTTGGGTTTTATGGTGATGGGATTAGTTTCTGGATTGTCTTTAGCCAATCATTCTGTCTCAGAGTCCTTCCTGGTGGTGCAGCCCAGATGGGTGTCAGCAAGAAGGATTCTGGGAGGTGGGCAGACATGTGTTGTCTCCTTTTGACCTTTCCTGAACTCTTCCAGTTGGTGGTGGCTTATTAGTTCCATGTTCCTTACCAGGACCTCCTGTCATAAAACAACTCATGGAAATGGTTATTATGGTGCCTGGCCAGGGTGGGCGGGTTCAGTCAGGGTGCTTTCCCTAACATAGGGGCTTCCTGGATGGCTCAGATGGAGCAATTTGTTTTAAATGGAATTTTTCTGAGTCTTTATTTTCTTCTAGATTAGAGAGTTAAACAACTTTCTACTGATCTCAGAGTTTCCCAACACCAGGGAGAGTATTCCTGCTTATATAACCGTCTTTCCCAGGAATTTTCTCACCATATTGATAGGAGTTCATGAACTTTGCCTTACTTCTTTTTTAGCATGACAGAAAACTAAATACTGAGTTAAGTAACTTTTCCTTAAAATGCATACATGAGGTTTATGGAAACCAGTCTTAATATCTATCAGCCCATCACGGAAGATCACTCTACTGCAGCGATTAAATTTTCCAGAGTTATCTAGTTATGCTTTAAAAAGCAAATAAGTGGATTTAGAACTTATGTGATTAAAGGAATCTTTCTTTGAGAGATGGAGACGAACAGGTTTTGTTCTTCTCTCATTTTCACAGAAAATTTCTGATATTTAATTCTATCTTTTATCTTCAGATCAAGGCAGTAAAAGGGGTTCTTGTTGTTCAGTTGCTGTGTCCAACTCTTTGTGATTCCATGGATTGCAATACACTGGGGTCCTGTCCTTCAATATTTTCCAGAATGTGCTCAGATTCATGTCCATGCTCAGTGATGCTATCTAACCATCTCATCCTCTGCCACCCGTTTCTCCTTTTGCCTTCAATCTTTCCCAGCATCAGGGTATTTTCCACTGAGTGAGCTCTGCACATCAGGTAGTCAAGGTATTGGAGGTTCAGCTTCAGCATCAGTCCTTCCAATAAATATTCAGGGTTGGTTTCCTTTAGGATTAACTTGTTTGATCTCATTGCAGTCCAAGGGGCTCTCAAAAGTCTTCTCCAGCACAATTTGAAAGTATCAATTCTTTGCTGTGAGGGAATCATAAAGATGAGGGGTGTGTGTATGTGTATATATAATGTAATATTAGTCTGCCACAAGAAAAGAATGAAACCTTGCCATTTGCAACAACATGGATGGGCAGAGAGGGTTATGCTAAGTGAAATTAAGTCAGACAAAGAAGGACAAATACTATATGATTTCATTTATATGTAGATTCTAAAAAACAAAACAAATGAATAAACATAAGAAAGCAGAAACAGACATAGATACAGAGAATAAACTGGTGGTTACCAGAAGGGCGGAGCATGTGGGGATGAGAAAAATCAGTTCAGTTCAGTTCAGTCGCTCAGTCGTGTCTGACTCTTTGCGACCTCATGGACTGCAGCATGCCAGGCATCCCTGAACATCACCAGCTCCCAGAGCTTACTCAAACTCATGTCCACAGAGTTCGTGATGCCATCCAACCATCTCATCCTCTGTCATCCTCTTCTCCTCCTGCATTCAATCTTTCCCAGCCTCGGGATCTTTCCAAATGAAGGGGAGAGTTTCAAGAGGTACAAAATTTTACCTGCAAAATTAGAAAGTCACAGGAATGTACAGTGTGGAAAATATAGTCAATAATAATATGATAATCTAAAATAAACAAAAAACACAGTAAAATTGTGTGTATCTGCCAGTAGATATTTTATAACTTTCTGCGAAGGATCTCTCTGAAGGAAAGGTAAATGCCAGAAGGATCAGTTCAAACTTTCCAGGGAAGAAAGTATCATTTATTTTAAGTTACATGGATTTCAATGCTTTAAGATAAATGAAATTATTCTTTCATAATCCAACCTATAAAAAGCAAATAAAATACAATTAGACATCTGACTGGTCACATTTATAATTTGGTCCATTAAGCAAAAATAACTGCAGTAAAATATTCCTTTATTTAGTTCTTAACAAGTAGACCAAATATAGGACATTTTTATTTGATTAAATATAAAGCTAGTATATACTAGTGAAATGTGATTTTTATATGTAGCTAGAGAGTTGTATATTAATCTTTAGGTTGTTTTATCTTAGCTGTTTCTTATGGAAACAATAAAAAATACATCATATACATAAACACATCATATACATGAGCACCATTGAGCATTTGTCATAAAAAAATGTAACTTTCAATGATATTTCAAGGAATGATATCTGTCTGCATAGTAAGCCTATAATCTCCATAGAATTAAAGCAACACAGATAACAGGTTCCAGCAATCATTTTGGAACTATCTCTATAATATAATTGCCTCTTAATTTATAACTCCTGCTAAGTCACTTCAGTCGTGTCTGACTCTGTGCAACCCCATAGACGGCAGCCCACCAGACTCTGCCATCTCTGGGATTCTCCAGGCAAGAACCCTAGAGTGGGCTGCCATTTCCCTCTCCAATGCATGAAAGTGAAAAGTGAAAGTGAAGTAGTTCAGTCATGTCCGACTCTTAGGGACCCCATGGACTGCAGCCTACTAGGTTCCTCCATCCATGGGATTTTCCAGGCAAGAGTACCAGACTGGGGTGTCATTGCCTTCTCTGTAATTTATAACTAGATTACAGAATTTTTCCTTAGCTTGGAAAATGCCTCATTGGGTTGTTCATGTAAGGAAAACTAAGTGACAAGCTGCATCTTTGACATTTGTTGAGAACTCTCAGCTCAAATTTATGATGTGGGAGTGAGTAAAAGAAAAGAGCCTGTCAAACTCTACTGCAATTTGATGAAGTCAGGAGAAAGTGGAAATTTATCTCTAACTCTTTGATCTTTTTCATCTATCCAAGTCAAAATACCACGTCTGTTAAACTAAGGAAATCTTGTCTTTTTTCTATTCAGTTTGAAATTTAACAGAAAATCTTGACATAACATACTTTAGTTTTACTTCTATAATTCTCTCCTGGGAACAATTTTATTTAATCAGGATTAATCCATAAATTTTCCTCAGAATTAGAAAGATTGATTAACAATTGTTAACACACGGAAAATGTTAAGACTGCCGTTTTCATGAATTCACTGATATGGATCAGCAATATAGAGTAATCAAGAATGTGGTGTTTTGTTTTGTTTTGTTTTGTTTTAAATATACTACTACCTTGGACAATTAAAAATCTCTTTATATTGTCCTTGTTTGGCCCACTTGAAATTAGAGAAACAAATTATATAAGCTCATACATGCTTTCCTTGTCTCTTATTTATGACGCTAGGGGTTTCCTTAGCATAGTAGTTCCAAAACAAAGGAACTCCACAAGCATAAAGCGTCTGCCTCCAATGCGGGAACCCAGGTTCGATCCCTGGGCCAGGAAGATCCCCTGGAGAAGGAAATGGCAATCCACTCCAGTATTCTTGCCTGGAGAATCCCATGGAGAGAGGAGCCTAGCGAGCTACAGTCCATGGGGTCGCCTAGTAGGTTACAGTCCACGGGTCGCAAAGAGTTGGACACGACTGAGTGACTTCACCCTTCAACTTCTATTTGATTTTCCTCTTCAAAAAAGATGTAATTTTCTTCCATTCAGCAAATCTTCATTAATCAAGTGATCTGTCTTTAGATCTTGTGCTTTATTTATTTAATAATTTATAAAACAGTACTTAGTTCATAGAACATAATATTCTGTCCTTGACAATGACATCAGTTATGATTTAGAAGTAAATGTGACAGTTTCTCTCTATGGAAACATAATAGCCTACATATAATCATCTGAAAATATATAAATATCAAAATTAGTTTAATTGGCTAAGTGTATTTAAGGAGATAGGTATTTATGTATTCTGCAAGGAATATATAACATAGAGAAAATGACTAAAAATTGGAGAAAAAAGGAAAATATGATCAGCAGTAAGTGAGAAAGAAATTATTTCTCCTTCCTGTATCCACAAAGGTCTAGCAAATGCCAAGCAGCAGAAGTCTTTCCAGGGTAGAGTTCATTTACAGTTAAAGTAAACTGTTGTCTCAGCATTGTATAAAACTGTCTGACAGCAATTAAGAGAAACAAGGGTCCAGTAAGAAAAAAAACAGCAAAACTCTTGGAGGAGTATTGCTAGAAGAGTGAGAAAGTTTGCATTATTGCTGGAATAAGTGACCAGTGGGCCATATATTAATTCTTTAACAAATATTTTGATTTTTTTATAATTTGCCAGTTAACTATATTAATTGCTATACTTGTAATAGTGAGCAGAAATCTATGTAGTCATTTTCCTATTCAATTAAGAATTCAGAGAACCTAGACACTGGGTCAAAAACAACAATGACAACCAAAAACAGACAAATATTGTCATTCAAATGAATATAATTCTTTAAGAAAACATGATCAAAGACCATGACTGGGACCAGTGTGGCAGAGTTGGTCTTTTTAGCTGAGATCTGAAGGATGATTAAGATTGAACAGGGTGAAGGTGGGCCGCAGTAAGGGTAGTTACACAAAGCAGCAAACAGAACATAGGCCAAGGTTCTGTGAATAGATGGATCTTGTGAGTTTTACAAAGTTAAAGTCTTGGGATTAACAGGTACACACTCTATATATAAAATAGATATACAAAGGACCTACAGTGCAACTCAGGGAACTATACTCAATATCTTATAATAATCAATAGTGAAAAAGAATCTGAAAAAGAATATACATATACATGTATAACTGAATCACTTTCTGTACACCTGAAACTAACAAACTTTTGTAAATCAGCTGTATTTCAATTCTTTATAAAACTCAAAAATAAATAAATAAAAGCAAAATAAGCAATAAAAATACGAAAAAGTTACAGTGGAATAGAGCACTGAGAGTGAAATACATGGTATAAAATGGTATTATCGCTTCACCCTGCAGAGCCTCCTAGATCATGTAAGGAGAAGGAGCTGTTCTATACAGCTGTTCCGTAAGAGCAACTGAAGTCATCAGTGAGCTCTAACCAAGAATATGAAGCACAGTCACATTTGAGGTTTGAAAAGATCACTAAAGTTCTGATGAGAGAACTCGGAGTAGATTTAGGGAGCACCATTAAAGAAGCGACTTCAGTACTGCAGCAGAGCATAAAGGAAGCCAGGAAGAAAAAGACAAAGCTATATATCTAGTCAAGAGAATAGTACTGGTCGACTCAGTGAGAAATGGGACAAGAACATCGAGGGAGAGGGAAGTGTCTAGGATGATTAGATGAATGGATTCGTGCCATTAACTGACAGAAGATACAGGGAAAGAAGATGGAGACTGCGAACACATTGTTGGATATTTTGCCTCTTGAGATATATTTGAGCCACCCAGATAGAGATGTCAAGTAGACAGTTAGATCAAAACAACACTTACACAGGTTATCAAGTAATTCAGAAGAGCTTATGGTGAAAAGTAATGGTTTTGAATTTTGTTCTTTCCCTCTCCTCAAATAACCTTTTCTAACCATTTACCATAGTGGTGGTGGTTGTGTTTAATTAATTCTGGTGTTTAACCCGTAACTCCAGAAACTTAGCTCACCTTTCTTTTCTTTGATGTATTAACTTCAGTTACTGTTAATATCTACTTGCAACTTAGGTAAGAGAAAACACTCTTCTCATCTCAAACTGATACTTTCATTTTTTATTTTCCCAGCCTTACTAGAGACTTATTGGTAATTAAAGGTAACAATTTTCTGATTTATTCTATTTGTATTTTTACCTCCGTCCAAATTGCTGCTGAGTCTAATCTATTTAATTAATTCTGAGTTTAGCTTTGCTAAGTTACTTTTCTTACTACCTCCTACAATTTCTGTGATAAGAACTATTTCAGGAGTAATGAAAGCATATTACCTGAATGGACAAGCCACAAATGCATTTTCAGTTTTCACTGATAAGAATTTGTGGGTATGATTATATAGCTAGATAAAGATATGAAGAATACGTAAAATCAAGGAAGATATCTTTTTAATATTTACAAAAGGTATGGCCCTGATATTAGAGAATAAATTTAAATACAGAATTCCACTAACAGAAACACACACATAAAGTTGAAAGTGAGTATAAAAGAATAACATTTTCATATGGATTATCAAAGTCACTCATTCATATATTCAATAAACGTATACAGACCAGAGATTATTCCAGATACCAGAATTACAGTTGTAATGAATTAAGAGAGTAAACAAATGTATATGTTTCCTTTCTGATACTTATGTTTTCTATATTCTCTTAAGTTCTCTATATTCTCTTAACTTATGTTTTCTATATTCTCAATAATTCTACATATAATTACTCTCTCAAAACACTGAGAGGGCTTCCCTGGTAGCTCAGAGGGTAGAGAAGCTGCCTGCAATGCAGGAAACTCAGGTTCGATCCCTGGGTCAGGAAGATCCCATGGAGAAGGAAACAGCAAACCACTCCAATATTCTTGCCTGGAAAATCTTGTGAACAAAGGAATCTGCTGGGCTACAGTCCATGGGGTTGTAAAGACTCAGACATGACTGAGCTAATACTTTCAAAACACTGAAGCTTTCTTCCTATAAATTATGATTTTATAATAATTATATTAACCATTATTGGAAAAGACTCAGCACCAAAGATGAAAGAGAATACACCACTCTCCTCTATTACAATCTAATACTGAGGAATAGAATCAACCCCCAGTATTTAGGTTTTATGTGTTCTAACTGGTTAGAGTGTTTACATTTCACTTGATTTTTGTTTGCCTTATATGAAACGTTCATAGTAATATTACTAATAATACCTGTGCTGAACAGTATGGCCTCTACTTTGCATGCATTTTCTCAGACTTTGACTAAATTATACTATATTAATCTGTAATCCCCAAATCTTAGTGGTTTAAACCAACAAAATTTATTTCTTGCTCTTTCTACATATATGCTATTGTTTGGTTAGGTGCTCTGTTGACATTGTCCTGACACTTAAAACCAGGCTGATACACTACCAGGAACATTGGGTGTGGCAATACACAGGCATCACTTCTACTTGTTGACCAAAATAAGATATAAGTCCCAACTAGATTCCAGGGGACTAGGAACAACAATCCCATGACGTGTAATGGAAAAGATTTGGAATTGTTTGGTTGTTGGCATTATGAAAAATTCTAAATAGATCTTTATTAGTTCCATTTTGCAGATGAAAAGCTATGTTTGAGATGGTTTGGCAATTTTTTCTCAAGGTCACACAATACTCATAAAATAATGAACTATCTTATAGCCACATTATTTTAATAAAAACTGTTACTTTACAGTAAAATAATAAAAGCTGGGAAAAAAATCAGCTTTTAAGGGAAATTATTCTGAAATGTTTTATTTTCACATGTAAATAATCTGTTGTCTGCATCTTATAGGCTTTTTTGTAATTACTACTAGATATTTTAACCTTGGAGCAATATAACTTGTCATTCTACCATTGTGTCCACAAGATTATAACCATTAATGTTGACTCTTGAG
>SJYC01033111.1:0-19359 GCA_006408675.1 Madoqua kirkii | reverse complement strand
CACAGATGTACAGAACAGTCTTTTGGACTTTGTGGGAGAGGGAGAGGGTGGGATGATTTGGGAGAATGGCATCGAAACATGTATAATATCATATAAGAACAAAACAAAAAAAGAGTTGAATTATTTTACAAACTCTTGGAGGAGGAAGAGAGTTGGAGGAAAGGTTTGAAACTGAAGATGTGAAACCACAGAGACCTGGGGAAGGGTCTGGCTTGTGAGAAGAGCGTAAAGAAGGCTGACCGGGCAAGTGCGAGCAGTGCAGCAGAGCGGTGGGCCAGTTAGGCTGGAGCCATATAACGGAGGGTCTCTAAGGCATAAGGATTTTATTGTAAAATTTTGGCAGGTGAAAAATAAAGAGTTTTATGTAAGGGAGTACATGATTGATTTATAGCTTAAAAGATTAATCTGCCTGCCCCATAGAGAAGAAATTGTATGGAAACAAGCAGGATCAGTTACATAATTTGCAAGGTGCAAGGCAAAATGAAAATCAGTATCCCTTTTTCAAAACAAGGAATAATTTCAAATGAGTGACAGCAGAGCATTAAACCAAGGGCAGGGCCCTTCTGTATGGGGGCGGGGGTCCCATGTGATTAAGCAGATTCCACTTCCAGGGAGCCAGCTTTGGGTTTTTTCTCTTGTTTTTTGTTTCTTTTCTCTCTCTCCATTTGCCTTACCCTCTCTTCATTGCTGGTCTACTCTATTTACTGATAGTTTCTACTTCCCAAAATTAAGTTTACCCTCAGTATAAATTCATCTGATTTTACACTGTTTCAATTTTAGAAGTCACAAGCATCAACTTACTCCTGAAATTCCCAAAGAGAAAATACAGTACATTCCTCATCTTCTAATTGATAGTCCTATCATGCATTGATCCTCTTCTGTTAAGGTTAAGTGGGAGTATTAAATAAAGCAAAAATGACTACTTGGACCTGCCGTTGGAGAAGGAATTTTTTCTCTGGGGGCAGTTTTTATTGAAGATGTGGTTCCAATAGGAGTTCCAAAACATATCTTGACCCACATTTGTTTTCCAGAGAAAAGTACAAATTTTAATGCAATAAGCCTAACTGTTTGACTTATTCTTTTAAAACTTTATTGTTATCTCTAACCTAAAGTAAATAATACTCTGGAAATGTTTTTATCTCCATGATATACAATCAATAAAATGGTTAAATATTTTCAAGAAAGAATAAGTGATAATTGTTGTTTCTGTGATATTTATCATTGTTGAGTGATATTGATGCATTTACTTTAAAATTGCTTGTATGCAACTGAGGACACAAGGCAATCAATAATTACTAGCTGTCATATATTAACAGAAAAGTACATTTAAAACTAATTGCTAGTCAAACTGAAGACTGTCAATGTATATTATATAGTAGGACCATTACATGTTATTTTTGAGCCAGAATGTGAATTGTGTAAATGTACAAAATGAGAAGTCTGTGGACACCTTTCTTCACTCTGTGCACCCTGATACCACTTAAACATTCCTTAATTGGTCATCAAAAGACTGGTGTCACTTTCCACACCTCAAGTTCAACCAAGGGCAATGAATTTGACTTTAGCGTAATCTGATTCCCACAGGCCAAGCTGATAACAAAGATCCCAGATGACTTTGAGAAAGGAGCTCATCACATCAGCCACATTTATAAAACAGCATGGCAGCTATTTCAGATAGAAGAGTGCAGCCATAATTTTTTGATTGGATAGAGCTCTAACAAATTTTTAACATACAGTGTTGGCGTGGGAAACTAGTTACGCATTTTTGAACATGACAAAATGGTGTATTTTTAAAAGCTATTTTTATTGTCCAATTACGTGTTTGATTTTATATGCTAAAGTTTCTAAAGTTTATTATTACTTAAAGTATAGTACACAAGCTATCTTCATCAGAATCATGGGGTGATGGGTGGTGGGGAGGAGAGCTTGATACTAACATACATTCTGAGCTTCACTTGAACCATATTTACAGAATTAGAACATTTATGCTACCTTCCACCTCCATCTCCCTTCATAACTACCTCCAGAGATGAGCCAAGCATGATTCATAGTTAAATGGCTCATGCTCCCAGGTCCCATCACCTAACATCAGTTTAAAGTCTGTTCTCTGTCACTCTTTTTTTTTTTTTTTTTTTTGAGGATTTGCATTCTCCAAGATGATTGAGAATGGAAATGCTCCATGCCTGCAGGGAAACCACAGGATTGGGATTTTGGTTCTGGCCTCATTGAAACAATTAATATCAGAACATAATACACAACCTACAGCATACAAGATACTCATATAACTAGAGTCTTGGTCTGCTGCTGCTGCTAATTCACTCCAGCCATGTCCGACTCGGTGCGACCCCATAGACGGCAGCCCACCAGTCTCCACCGTCCCTGAGATTCTCCAGGCAAGAACACTGGAGTGGGTTGCCATTTCCTTCTCCAATGCATGAAAGTGAAAAGTGAAAAAGAAGTCGCTCAGTCATGTCCAACTCTTAGGGACCCCATGGCCAGGGACCCTCAATTCCAGGTTGAGCAGCACAGAAAGCCAGGTCAAAGTTTCCTGGGTCCCTAAAACTACTATGCATACATCCTGTATTTCAGTTCAATTCAGTTCAGTCGCTCAGTCGTGTCCGACTCTTTGCACTCCATGAATCGCAGCACGCCAGGCCTCCCTGTCCATCACCAACTTCCGGAGTTCACTCAGACTCACGTCCATCGAGTCGGTGATGCCATCCAGCCATCTCATCCTCTGTTGTCCCCTTCTCCTCTTGCCCCCAATCCCTCCCAGCATCAAAGTGTTTTCCAATGAGTCAACTCTTCACAGGAGGTGGCCAAAGTACTCGAGTTTCAGCTTTAGCATTATTCCTTCCAAAGAAATCCCAGGGCTGATACTCTTCAGAATGGACTGGCTGGATCTCCTTGCAGTCCAAGGGACTCTCAAGAGTCTTCTCCAACACCCCACTTCAAAGGCATCAATTCTTCAGCGCTCAGCCTTCTTCACAGTCCAACTTTCACATCCATACATGACCACAGGAAAACCATAGCCTTGACTAGACGGACCTTAGTCGGCAAAGTAATGTCTCTGCTTTTGCATATACTATCTAGGTTGATCATAACTTTCCTTCCAAGGAGTAAGTGCCCTTTAATTTCATGGCTGCAGTCACCATCTGCAATGATTTTGGAGCCCCCAAAATAAAGTCTGACACTGTTTCTACTGTTTCCCCATCTATTTCCCATGAAATGATGGGACCAGATGCCATGATCTTCGTTTTCTGAATGCTGAGCTTTAAGCCAACTTTTTCACTTTCCTCCTTCACCTTCATCGAGAGGCTCTTCACTTTCTGCCATAAGGGTAGTGTCATCTGCATATCTGAGGTTATTGATACTTCTCCTGGAAATCTTGATTCCAGATTGTGTTTCTTCTAGTCCAGCATTTCTCATGATGTACTCTGCACAGAAGTTAAATAAGCAAGGTGACAATAGACAGCCTTGACGCACTCCTTTTCCTATTTGGAACCAGTCTGTTGTTCCATGTCCAGTTTTAACTGTTGCTTCCTGACCTGCATACAGTTTTATCAAGAGGCAGGTCAGGTGGTCTGGTATTCCCATCTCTTTCAGAATTTTCCACCGTTTATTGTGATCCACACAGTCAAGGCTTTGGCACAGTCAATAAAGCAGAAATAGATGTTTTTCTGGAACTCTCTTGCTTTTTCCATGATCCAGTGGATGTTGGCAATTTGATCTCTGGTTCCTCTGCCTTTTCTAAAACCAGCTTAAACAGCAGGGAGTTCATAGTTCACATATTGTTGAAGCCTGGCTTGGAGAATTTTGAGCATTACTTTACTAGCATGTGAGATGAGTGCAATTGTGCGGTAGTTTGAGCATTCTTTGGCATTGCCTTTCTTTGGTATTGGAATGAAAACTGACCTTTTCCAGTCCTGTGGCCACTGCTGAGTTTTCCAAATTTGCTGGCATATTGAGTGTAGCACTTTCACAGCATCATCTTTCAGGATTTCAAATAGCTCAATTGGAATTCCATCCCCTCCACTAGCTTTGTTCATAGTGATGCTTTCTAAGGCCCACTTGACTTCACATTCCAGGATGTCCTGTATTTCAAACTGTAGCTAATTTCCTTCTGCTGCATGAGTGAAACCAAGTATATTTCAGAGCCACAGTGTTGCGTTAATACACTAAAATAAACATTCTTCCTCATTTCACAAAAACCAACAGCCTGCAGAGTCTTATCCCAGATACAAACTACAGGCAATTAACACAATCAAAAAGACACAAAAATAGGATCTTGCCATTTTCATTATATGTAATGCATAAAACTGGTTTTATATTTCTGAAAATAAAGACAAAAATTTTCCCCCTGAATTTTTTTCCCAAAGGTAATTTGCATCTTCACTTCTTGGAAGAGAGTAAGCTTATTGCTTAAAAGGGAGAGTTTTTGCACATTGCTCTCCTGAGGGTTAAAAATAAATAAAAAGTTTGGCTTAATTTTCACTAAGAGCATTCATATTGTACTATCTATATTATATACTATATATATAATATATTGTATGCATATATTTAAATATAGATAGAAATCTTTCTAGAATCAAAGTCATGTTAAATCATAGGTATGTACTCAACTTTTCTTGGCCCTTCTTTCACAACGTTTCTAATGTTATTAAATATCAATACTAAATATAATTTCAGGCTTCCCTAGTGGCTTAGACAGTAAAGAATCTGCTGCAGTGTGGGAGACCAGGGTTCAGTTCTTGGGTTGGGAAGATCTCCTGGAGAAGTAAATGGCTACCCACTCCATTAGTCCTGCCTGGAGAATTCCATAGACAGAGGAGCCTGGTGGGTCCCAGTTTATAGGGTCGCAACAAGTTGGACAACTGAGCAGCTAACACTTTCACTTTTCAAACATAATTCTAACTGTTTCACATTTATTCATTATTTGGTTCAGTATTCATTTAAAAATGTTTAATGGGCATCCTCTATATGCAAAATATGGGCATGCTAAGTCGCTTCAGCCATGTCTGACTCTCCAGGCTCCTCTATCCATGGGCTTCTCCAGGCAAGAATACTGGAGTGGGTTGCCATGCCCTCCTCCAGGAATCCTCCCAACCTAGGGATTGAACATGCACCTCCTGAGGCTCCTGCATTGCGGGCAAATTCTTTACCTCTGAGCCAACCTGGAAGCCCCTATATGCCTCACAGTGCTAGGTTAATAGATCTTTGATTTCAAAGACTTAGCAATCCATCTCTCCATGTTCTTGGAGTTTGGTCTACAGAAGATGATTCAGAGGCTATACTTTGAATATTCAAATAAACTATTTATACGTTAATATTGAAATTTAGTCTTTTAGCATTTCAATTGTCTAACAAGTATTCCATCATTTAGACTTAGTTAAAGCTTTTTTGTCTTCCAAACTAAAATTAAAATTCAGAATCATTCACTAAATTTAAATGTAAGACAAATGTGTTAGTATAATATGTAAAATTCTATCAAACATTAATTATACTTAAAATATGAAATATGTACAGATTACTCCCATAAGTAAAAAAACACAGTTCCATGGATATGATTTAATATATAATTTCTATACTTATTCTTGCCTAGTGGCTCAGATAGTAAAGAATCTGCCTGCAGTTCAGGAGGACCCAAGTTCGATCCTTGGGTTGAGAAGATCCCCTGTAGAAGAAAATGACAACCCACTCCAGTATTCTTGCTTGGAAAATTCCATGGACAGAGGAGCCTGGCAGGCTATAGTCCATGGGATCACAAAGAGTTGAACATGATTGAGCAACTAACACTTTCACTTTTCACAGTTATTCTTAATATTTCTAAAAATATCCCAATATGTGAAAATTAGAAATTCTATGCTAATGCACTGAGCCTCTATATAAATCATTAAAAATTCTGTTCACATCACAGGATTTTTTTCTGTTTATGACCTTAAAGTCACATGCTGAGCCCATTATTGGTCACACAAATTACATCTCTAAAACTTAAAAAATAAGGTCCGTGTCCTAATGTAAGCCAAATTATTACCTGATTCTTTTAGTTTTTACTCAGAGCAGTCTGGGGTTCCACTGTTTTTCCCATTTCCTTTGCCTGCTTCATTTGCATTTCTTTGCTTCTCTTAAAACATTCATGCCTCTCTTATGTCTATAAAGATTTACTAATGTTTTTTGGTAGAGTAATTTGTGTCATTCTTTTGTAATTTCTTGATTCCATCCTCTCACTGGAGGGCACACACTTCTACAATTTGTTGTTGTTTTGCTTTTGGTTGAGGTTTTTATTGTTTTCTTTTTCTATGTCTACCACATTCTACCTACATAGTACAACCACAACTCACAAAGCTATTACAATGAAATCAGGATGAATTATTTTTACTTTACATAGCTTTGTCTGTATTTCTGTTGTCACAATATTCATCATGCTATTTATTTCTTTCTCTGTCCTGACACCTCCAGCCAAAACCATATTCTTCATAGACTTCCACATTTCAGTAAATGCCAGCTTCATCCTTCCATGTGCCTAAGTCCAAAAACTTAGAGATTTAGCTTAACTCTTTTTCTCATGATTCCTCTCATATATCCAATTTATTAGTGAGTTTCTTTAAATTATGTCTTTGAAATGCATTTGGAACCTATTTCTTATCACCTCCACCACTAGTCACCACATCCAAGCCACTAAATTTTCTTTCTGGGAGGCTATTACTGTTTTAGGCCTCCACATCACCGTTACTACCTGATAAAAAGGAATAAAAATGTTTTAAATGCACCAAACTTGATACAGATCACATCATTCTTTTGACAAAACCTTCCACTGGTTTCCCGGCTCACTCAAAGTGTTTACAGTGGCTCCCAAAGTTCATGATGATGATCTGGCTACGAGCTGCTTCTTTGATTCTGTCTCCTTCTGTTTACCCTTTAGTTCATTCATTCTACTCCAGCCATAAGTTCTTCTTGCTTTTTCTCTAGCTTGGCAAGCTCACGTCTGCATCAATTCTCAGCCATTTCTCTTCCTTCTGTCTGAGCAGGTGTCTCTCTAGATATCTTCATAGCTCAACTTCCCACTTATTTCAGACACAGTTCAAGTCTCTTATAGTGAAGATTTCTATAGTCACCTGAATGATACAGCTCTGCTCTGCATTCCCCTCTACTGATTCCCTCACTTAGCCACCTAGCTTTATTTTTCTCTGCAAAATGTCTTTAGAGCTCCATCAAGGAGCTACATGTAGCCTTGATGGTAAAGAATCTGCCTGCAATGCAGAAGACCCAAGTTTAATCCCTGGGTTGGGAAGATCCCGTGGAGAAGATAATGGCAACCCACTCCAGTATTCTTGTCTGGGAAATCCCTTCGAGAGAGGAGTTTGATGGGCTACAGTTCTTGAGGTTGCAAAGAGTCAGATACAACTGATAAAATGTGTTTAGTGTTTGAGAAATTCTACATGTACTTTTAAAAAGTAGTTTAAGGTTCTTTCCTCCACACCAGAATGTTAGGTCCATAAGGATGGGGGCATTTTATTTCTGCTACTTCCTCTATTCCTCAATAACTGTCTGGTATATAGTTGAGACATGTGAATGAATGAGTGATTTCTTAAAGATGATGTTCACACAAGTAAATGACTCAAAAATTTCTAATATTACTTTCATATAACTGATGCCAATTAAACCGTTCTACTGACCTTTCCCTTGGAACACTGAACTCTCTAGCACTGCAACACATTCCCAGCTACTTCAGCAGTTCCTCAGGAATGCTGCTAAATTTAACAGTGAAAAAGCGAAGTCGCTCAGTCGTGTCCGACTCTTTGTGACCCCATGGACTGTAGCCTACCATGCTCCTCTGTCCGTGGGATTTTCCAGGCAAGAATACTGGAGTGGGTTGCCATTTCCTTCTCCAGGAGATCTTCCCAACCCAGGGATCGAACCCAGTCTCCCGCATTGCAGGCAGATGCTTTACCATCTGAGCCACAAGGGAAGCTCATGTTTAACAAGTGCAGTGTATTTTTGGAGTAGAGCACTGATATTCTTCGAGAGCCAGATTCATCTTTAAACTGAGCACAGCTTTCTCTGTTTCCCAAGGTTGTGATATGCTTCAAATGGGGTGACATAGGCAAACCTTAACTTCCATGAAAATTGAAGTCATCAATTTTTAGTATGGTCATATTTTATAAAGCATTATACTTAATAATGGATGAGAAAAGGGTAAAACAATAACAAATCAAATTTAATGATACATGTTTTGCTATATACAATGACGTTCAGTATCTAACAAGGAAATTTTCTTAACTTTTCTTCTATCTCCTTTATTTCTCATAAACTGAAAATAATACCCAAGACTTGATCAGACTCAGACTAAACATTTTTTGATAGTAATAGCCCACATAATATTGTGTACCCTATTTTGTACCACGATAGTAAGTGCCTAATGCCTGCCTCTGTCACCATTGGCAATGCTATGATTCATTACAGAAAATCTGTTGTCAGCCAGATTTTCCCTTTGTTCTATGCTAAAAGAACAATGGTTACAAAAAGGTGAAAAGGTTTTTCGTCTCTGAATTTTTTTGAGCTTTAACTGATTAAACAATTATTGCAATTTGCTAGGCACATGGTCAGTAAACTTTTTGTTACCCAAGACGAACTAAATTGCTATGAAGTAAATCTCAAAACGCTATATATACATAAAAACTATTTTTTATATTACATACTGTAAAAGAACAAAAATGACAACATACTTGGTTAAATTCTTATACGTTGATATATGCATTTGACATGGAAAAATGAATACATGAAGTTAAAAAGTTATAAACAGAGTAATTGTTTTTATTTTGTTTGCGTAATAAATAGTTTTTTTAAAAAGGAAGGAAAGCTATTTGCCATGGCAAATTTTACTTCTTTGATAGTCCAGAACTAGTTTACAAGCTTACCCCTGTCTCTTATACACATCTTTAAATTCTTATACGTTGATATATGCATTTGACATGGAAAAATGAATACATGAAGTTAAAAAGTTATAAACAGAGTAATTGTTTTTATTTTGTTTGCGTAATAAATAGTTTTTTTAAAAAGGAAGGAAAGCTATTTGCCATGGCAAATTTTACTTCTTTGATGGCTAATATTACTTTTTCATGATACTTATTTTGTGAACACACATATCACCATTGTATAAAATATCTTGTATCTCCCAGAGTTTTGTAACAGTTGAATCAGAAAATCAGAATTGAGTACAGTTATAAAACGGCAACCATAGCAAAATTATAAGTCATAAAACTAACCAAAATCTATATTTTCACAACATTTTAATTCTTTCTAATAGGCTCATAAAAATATAAAATTAATGAAATAAATTACAAAAATTTATTCATTGGTAATAAATACGGTTTGACATTATCCAATGTTATCCCCTATCAGATAAAGGAAGATACTAGCATAAACATGAAACTGTGGACTCCTTTCTTTTTAAAGTATGGTCCCATTAGGATCCAATATATCATGCCTAGGAATTCTGCAAAGATTTCAAGAACATTACTATAAACCTGTTTAATTTCTCTCTTTGTTAAAAATGTTTATTTTATGGGTAATATTTTTAGGTATCTTCAATTAAAATATAGAATTATATAACATACTGAACATTTCATTTCTAAAATGGAATAGCCTTTATTTTTTTAGGGCACTTACTAACTCAACTGCTGTCTGTTTTACACATCTGGATACCAGTGTTCTCTTCATACCATTTATCTTTGTGTTCACAGCCATAAGTATAGTTTAATAGAGCCTCGAATTAAAACTTTACATTCTATTTCTTTTCCTGTCACTGAATGAGTAAGTATTTCTATTCTGGTAAAGAAATGTTGCTGCTCAAACAATGGGCTTTACTTGGCTGATGGCCATTATCAACACAATTTTCTCCACTTGTCATTTAGCCAAATTTTCAACAAAGAATATTTTAGTCACTGGTGATATAGGCTTAGTCAAGTGGAACTAGACCTAAAAAAATCAATGTGTGGCAATACAGACTAATGACTTGTTGATTATATCCTTTATGTGAGTAAACCCTGTTCTGTTTACTACTTTTTTCATTCTACTATTCTCCTCCCTATCCCTTGCACAGTTCCAGTCTCATCTTTCAACTGTGAATGTGTTGATCTTAGCTGACAAGAAATGGTTAACCTGTGTCTTATAACTGACATGTAACTTATGGTCTAAACTAAACTAGACAGCATATTCAAAACCAGAGACATTACTTTGCCAACTAAGGTCTATCTAGTCAAGGCTATGGTTTTTCCTGTGGTCATGTATGGATGTGAGAGTTGGACTGTGAAGAAGGCTGAGCGCCTAAGAATTGATGCTTTTGAACTGTGGTGTTGGAGAAGACTCTTGAGAGTCCCTTGGACTGCAAGGAGATCCAACCAGTCCATTCTAAAGGAGATCAGCCCTGGGATTTCTTTGGAAGGAATGATGCTAAAGCTGAAACTCCAGTACTTTGGCCACCTCATGCAAAGAGTTGACTCATTGGAAAAGACTCTGATGCTGGGAGGGGTTGGGGGCAAGAGGAGAAGGGGATGACAGAGGAGGAGGTGGCTGGATGGCATTACTGACTCGATGGATGTGAGTCTGAGTGAACTCTGAGAGATGGTGATGAACAGGGAGGCCTGGTGTGCTGCGATTCATGGGGTCGCAAAGAGTCGGACACGACTGAGCGACTGAACTGAACTGAAGTGAACTGAAGACACTTTGAAAGTGAAAGACAGAGTTACTAATAACTTGAGGACAAGTGGTCTGAACTGGACTGACTGAGACTCAGACAAACTGAGATCCATGTGGTTGCCTTGCCTTTGTGATTCCTACACACTTTGCTCCATGTTTCAACATCAAAAAACAAAACAGTAACAATACTACCTACAATACCTCCAAAGTTAGATATCAATCCCACAAAAGGATACCCAGGCTAGAATTACTGCTTATATTGATTTAAACAGAAAAAAGACACAAATAGTGTGTCTAAAGTTTTCTAGTTAGTTAGGTGATACAAATCTTTATAATTCAATAGATGCTATGCTTCACCCCAGATGGTACCAAAATGCCACTAGGAACTCAGTGTTGTTTTTCACCTGGTTATTCATTAAAAGAAGCCACTCTTTTTGTTTAAATGATCTTTTAAGAGTATTACATTTGAGGTATTTGATATCACAGGCTTTTTGCTAAACTTTATTCCATACAGTAAGGTGAAAAGGCTTGCTGCTGCTGCTAGGTCACTTCAGTTGTGCCGACTCTGTGTGACCCCATAGATGGCAGCCCACCAGGCTCCCCCATCCCTGGGATTCTCCAGGCAAGAATACTGGAGTGGGTTGCCATTTCCTTCTCCAATGCATGAAAGTGAAAAGTGAAAGTGAAGTCACTCAGTCGTGTCCAACTCTTCACTACCCCATGGACTGCAGCCCACCAGGTTCCTCCATCCATGGGATTTTCCAGGCAAGAGTACAGGAGTGGGGTGCCATTGCCTTCCCTGGAAAAGCTTGCTAGTATTCTATAATGTAATGACCTCATTTGGATTTTTTTTTCTTATTCATTTTCAGAACTCAGGGAATCCATTGGAGAAATGTGGCTAATTATAAAAGACCAAGAGCCTGTGGCCTCGTGTTGAAATTGGTAAGACTATGCCTCAGGGGAAATAAAGAATGTTCTCATGTCTAAGAAAGAAGTGCTTAGCTTTCAATATCCTGGGGAGAGTGTAAATTGAGATGACCTAGACAATCACTGGTATTTCAGTGACTTCGTGGAGTACCTTAGCAAGATAGTCTCCCATTGTTTTGCTATGATAGCTCTACAGAAGAATCAGAAAGCTACTTTAACTTTACAAAAAAAGTGATGGAATAAAATACTTGAAAAGACTGGGAAAATGAGAATCCCCAAAGAAAGAAAGTTACATTCTCAGCTTCTAAGCAAAATCTTCTAGTATTTCTCTATATTGGAAGTTTTAAAGTGAATAAAGTACTACAAGTTAAAACTTAAGGTGAGTATAAGTCATATACAAAGTCTGGAAGGGTAGCACATAGAAGAGAAACTTATGACCCCATATGCTTCTTTGTAAGAAGAAGGAGGCATACAATCCTGGGAGGTAGTATTCTTGAAGAAACTCATCTTAAGCTTAGCCACTACAAATAATACAATTGACAAAAACAAAACTTGATAGATTGGAAATTGGAGGTTTAACAGAAACAGAACTGCCTGTCCCTTTCATATTATATAGCTCAATGCTACCAAATACATCTTTGATAATCATTAAAATTCCTAATAAGTCACAAATAAGTGTACTTGCAAAATACAGGAGAATATGGGGACAGATATTCTCTGTTGATATTCCCAGGTTTAATATTTATTTTACATGTATGAAACAAAAAATTAGAATACTGGTAAAAATTTTAATTTAGGTTTTTTACAAAAGCAATGGTTGGCCCCCAAAATGAATCTTATATTCCATTACCTTTTTTTTAGGGCTTAACAAAAAATGGGACAGATAGGATGTGTATAAGGGCTTCCTCTTTAGAACAATTGATGAACTGATCAAAATCAGCATAGGGATCATAGTCCAGAACTAGTTTACAAGCTTACCCTCATCTAAGTCCTAGAGATTTCTAACTTTGTCTCCTCAAAAGTGAAAGTGTTAGTTGCACAGTCATGCTGACTCTATGCATCCCCCATGGACTGCAGTCCACCAGGCTCCTCTGTCCATGGAATTCTCCAGGTAAGAATATTGGAGTGGGTAGCCACTCCCTTCTCCAGGAGATCTTCCCGACTCAGGGATTGTACCTGGGTCCCCTGCACTGCAGCAGAGTTTTTACCATCTGAGCCACCAGGGAAGCCCCCTTTCTCTTTAAATACACTGTCAAGTCCCAGAGCCATTATTCAATCTCGGCAATGCCTGCTAACTCTCTAACCAATTTTAGACACTCATTACCTACTCTCCTGCCTCATGTTACTTCATTCCATCACAACGACTAATCCTGGTTATACAAATCACACAAAAGCAGGGCTCTTACAATTTCACACCCATCAAGAAACATTTAATGATTCTGTTTATTAATAAGGTAAATATCATTTTGGGGGGAAGAGAATGGAAGACTTGGTTAGCAACACCCAAACCTTCTTCTAATCTTATTTGCCAAACAACTCCAACCAAATCCAGTTCTCCAATGCATTCAATAGCATCCAGCACCGCTTGCCTTTTTGCATGTTCCACTTTATTTTTACTTATAGATTACTGACATATCCTAGGATATTTTCAAAAATCATTTAGTTACCTTTCTCCTTGTTAAAAATAAGACAATAGGCTCCAGATGGAGTCACTTATGCTAAGCTGCACATGACCAAACCAAGATGTACTTAAAATTTCTAGCTCTCCCAGAAATGGAATGTTATACCAGTTAATTAGGAATCTACTGATTAGAAGTGAGGAAATCTGCCCAAAAGATCCCAGTCAACCCCTGAAGGAAAGTTATCTTGTAATAACCAATCAACTTTTGCCTAGTATAACTTTCTGCCTACAAAATTATTTAATTTTGTATAGCTTCTCAGAGCTCCTTTCTATATACTAAATTGGATGCTGCTTGATTCAAATTTATCTCTGAATGAAGAGATGAAGTCAAAGTAAAAACAACACCCAGTTCTGGGTGTGACTGGTGACGGAAGTAAATTCCAATGCTATAAAGAGCAATACTTTGTACGCACCTGGAATGTTAGGTCCATGAATCATGGCAAATTGGAAGTAGTCAAACATGAGATGGCAAGAGAGAACATCGATATTTTAGGAATCAGTGAGCTAAAATGGACTAGAATGGGTGAATTTAACTCAGATGATCATTATGTATATATTACTATGGGCAAGAATTCTTTAGAAGAAATGGAGTAGCCATCATAGTCAATAAAAGAGTCAATGTAGTACTTGGATGCAATCACAAAAAAGACAGAATGATCTCTGTTCATGTCCAAGGTAAACCATTCAATATCACAGTAATCCAAGTCTATGCCCTGACCAGTAATGCTGAAGAAGCTGAAGCTGAATGGTTCTATGAAGACTTACAAGACCTTCTAGAACTAACACCCAAAAAAGATGTCCTCTTCATTATAGGGGACTGGAATGCAAAAGTAGGAAGTCAAGAAACACCTGGAGTACAGGCAAACTTAGCCTTGGAGTACAGAATGAAACAGGGCAAAGGTTCATAGAATTTTGCCAAGAGAAGCCACAAGTCATAGCAAACACCCTCTTCCAACAACACGAGAAAAGACTCTACACATGGACATCAGCAGATGGTCAATATTGAAATCAAATTGATTATATTCTTTGCAGCCAAAGATGGAGAATTTCTATACTGTGAGCAAAAACAAGACCAGGAGCTGACTGTGGCTCAGATCATGAACTCCTTATTGCCAAATTCAGGCTTAAATTGACGAAAGTAGGGAAAACCACTAGATCATTCAGGTATGACCTAAATCAAATCCCTTATGATTATACAGTGGTAGTGGCAAATAGATTCAAGGGATTAGATATGATAGACAGAGTGCCAGAAAAACTATGGACAGAGGTTCATAACAGTGTACAGGAGGCAATGATCAAGACCAACCCCAAGCAAAAGAAATGCTAGAAGGCAAAATGGATGCCTAAGGAGGCATTACCAACAGCTGTGAATAGAAGAGAAGCAAAAAGCAAAGGAGAAAATATACTCATTTGAAATGCACAGTTCCAAAGAACAGCAAGGAGAGATTAGGAAGTCTTCCTCACCAATCAGTGGAAACAAATAGAGGGAAACAATAGAATGGTAAAGTCTAGAGATCTCCAAGAAAATGAGAGATGTCAAGGGAACATATCATGCAAACATGGGCTCAATAAAGGACAGCATTGGTAGGGACCTAACAGAAGCAGAAGATATTAAGAAGAGGGGCAAGAGTACACAGAAGAACTATCCAGAAAAAGATCTTCATTACCCAGATAATCACAATGGTGTGATCATCAACCTAGAGCCAGGTATCCTGGAATGCGAAGTCAAGTGGGCCTTGGGAAGCATCACTATGAACAAAACTAGCGCAGGTGATAGAATTCCGGTCAAGTTATTTCAAATCCTGCTGTGAAAGTGCTGCAATCAATATGCCAGCAAATTTGGAAAACTCAGCAGTGGCCACAGGACTGGAAAAGGTCAGTTTCCATTCCAATCCCAAAAAGGCAATGCCAAAGAATGCTCAAATTACTGCACAATTGCACTCTTCTAACAGGATAGTAGGGTAATGCTCAAAATTCCCTAAGCCAGATTCAACAGTACATGAACTATGAACTTCCAGATGTTCAAGTTGGTTTTAGAAAAGGCAGAGGAACCAGAGATCAAATTGCCAAGACCTGTTGGATCATCAAAAAAGCTAGAGAGTTCCAGAAAAACATCTATTTCTGCTTCACTGACCATGCTAAAGCCTTTGTGTGGATCACAAAAAATTGTGGAAAATTCTTAAAGAGGTGGGAATACCAGACACCTGACCTGCCTCTTGATAAAACTGTATGCAGGTCAGGAAGCAACAGTTAGAACTGAACATGGAACCACAGACTGGTTCCAAAAAGGGAAAGGAGTACGTCAAGGCTGTATATCATCACCTTGCTTATTATACTTGTATGCAGAGTACATCATGAGAAACGCTGGGCTGGATGAAGCACAAGCCAAAATCAAGATTGCCAGGAGAAATATCAATAACCTAAGATATGCAGATGACACCACCCTTATGGCAGAAAGCGAAGAAGTAATAAAGAGCCTCTTGATGAACGTGAAAGAGGAGAGTGAAAAAGTTGGCTTAAAACTCAGCATTTAGAAAACTAAGATCATGGCATCTGGTCCCATCACTTCAAAGCAAAAAGATGGGGAAACAATGGAAATAGTGAGAGATTTTATATTTTTGGACTCTAAAATCACTGCAGATGGTGACTGCAGCCATGAAATTAAACGTTGCTTGCTTCTTGGAAGAAAAGTTATGACCAACATAGACAGCGCATTAAAAAACAGAGACATTAATTTGCCAACAAATGTCCACCTAGTCAAAGCTATGTTTTTTCCAGTAGTCATGTATGGATGTGAGAGTTGGACTATAAAGAAAACCGAGCACAGAAGAATTGATGTTTTTGAACTGTGGTTTTGGAGAAGATTCTTGAGAGTCCTTTGGACTACAAGCAGATCCAAACAGTTCATCCTAAAGGAAATCAGTCATGAATATTCATTGGAAGGACAGATGCTGAAGCTGAAACTCCAATACTTTGGCCACCTGATCTGAAGAACTGACTCATTTGAAAAGACCCGGTGCCAGGAAAGATTGAGGGCAGGAGGAGAAGGGGACAACTGAGGATGAGATGATTGGATGGCATCATCAACTCAATGGACATGAGTTTGATTAAACTGTGGGAGTTGGTAGAGTTTACTCATGCCTGGGAGGCCTGCCATGCTGCAGTCCATGGGGTCACATAGATTCAGACACAACTGAGCAACTGAACTGAACTGAAATAAATGTAAAATTTTTAATATGCCTCCTAAAAGCAATTCATAGCTTCCCATTTGAACATGCATTCTGCTTGTTCTTAACTTCTGAGTTTTCTTTAATTAAAAAAAAAGAACTGTGTTTTTATTTGAGGAATATATTTTTGAAATAAGGTCTGGTTCTTATTCTAACCCCATGCTGAGATGAATTTTTAGAAATTGTTTTTAATTAAATTAATACATTTCCATTTAACTTAAAAATTATTGGAACATGGATACATGATACTCGTAGGTAGATTAAAAATCTGATTTAGTATATTCATAGTTTAGTCAGCAAGAATACATTATCTGTGCTGTGTCCATGCTTAGTCGCTCAGTCATGTCCAACTCTTTGTGACCCTAGGGAATGTAGCCCACCAGGATCCTCTGTTCCTTGGATTCTCCAGGCAGACATACTGGAGTGGGTTGCCATGCCCTCCTTCAGGGCATCTTCCTGATCCGGAAATTGAACCCATGTTTCCTGGGGCTCCTCCACTGCAGGTAGACTCTTTATGCACTGGGTCCCCTGGGAAGTCCTTTTTAAAAAATTATTAATAAAATGTTCCTATACTTTTTTTTGAAAAGAGCTAGTAGATGTTGTGATTCAACATAGCTTTAAATCTAGCATTCAATGACAGAATACATCAAGTGACTATTTATTAAAAGTCTATGATTTGACAAGTGCTGTTCTATAAAGTGACAATACAGCATGAAACAAGACAGAGTTTCCCTTTGCTTACAGATGCTACAGTGAGGAAGAGAGACAAAAAGCCAATAAACAAACAAGGTAGTTTCAGAGTGTAACAAGTGCAATAAAGCTACTAATGCAGAAATAGAAAAATAGATAATATGAAATTAATTTAAATCAATATATATATATATATATATATATACCCACTTTGAGGTAATCTGTCTTCATTAAGAGTGTTTATTTTTTTAGAATAATTAATATATGCTAGTTAAGAGATAATTTTATCTTTCCATTATACTTGTGTGATACACAGTTAAAAAGATAGTTGTGTTACATGTCAATGACAATTAACTAGCCAAATTGGAATAGCAGGTGGTGCAATTAAGTATGATACTAAGTTAAGACACCACAAAATTGTAAAAAAAAATATCTCCATGCAATTATGGATTATGAGTTTGGAGTACACACTGAAACATCAGTTTAAAGGTCTTTCATATAATAATCTGGAAACTCATACAATTCATTACATTTCATTACTGAAAATTAGCAATAGGTTATAAGCTTTCTAATATACAGGGATAAAAATTATGGAGGAGCAGATGATTCAAAAGATCATTAGTGAACATCTCCACACTGAGTCAACTCCAGTTCTTTGGGGAACAAATGATATTACAAGACAACAACTCTTTAGAAGTAATACAGAGAAGTGTTCTTGATTTAGTAACTAATAAAACCACAATTTATATTTTGAAACCAACTCTAAAACTTTCCTGTGCTTTGTTTAAAGACCCTCAAAGATAAACATCCTCAAAAATATATATATTAAAAAGGTGTAGAGATTGTAAAAAGTGGTTTTCTTTCCTTCTAGTAAACTCAAAGGTATTAGTGTATAAACAAACAATAATAGCAATTTATCCCTAAATATTTTAGCAGATTTACATTTACAGATGAGGGATAAAATGTTACTCAATAAAATCAGTGAAGGTACCTGGAGCTGATTTCCAATCCAGTAATTATTTCATTAAAGAATATTGTGTTCTCAAGAGAAATGTTGGTTTTAAATCATTTATTAATTGTACATCAGAGAAGGCAATGGCACCCCACTCCTGTACTCCTGCCTGGAAAATCCCATGGATGGAGGAGCCTGGTGGGCTGCAGTCCATGAGGTCACTAAGAGTAGGACACGACTGAGAAACTTCACTCTCAGTTTTCACTTTCATGCATTGGGGAAGGAAATGGCAACCCACTCCAGTGTTCTTGCCTGGAGAATCCCAGGGACAGGGAGCCTGGTGGGCTGCTGGGGATTGGGTCACACAGTCGGACATGACTGAAGCCACTTAGCAGCAGCAGCAGCAGCAGCAGCAGTACAACATAATTTTTATTTAAATCATTCATCAAAGAAAAATGTAAAAAAAAAAGGTACGCTAAATTTAGGGTACTTGTGTTCACTTATATAAGTTATATTAACTTTTTTTTTTCCCATGAACACTGAAAATCCTTAGCACATTGAGAGAGACACAAACCAGGCTTTAAACAGCTATGTACACACTTCTAATTATTGCTTAGTAGCTTTCTAAATATGTTACAAACCTATTTATATATATATAATAATCTTTAAACCCTTCTCCCATCTTGCGTACCACTGCCTTCCAAAACTAGACAGAAATAACCTTGTTCAGTTGGTCCTAATCAATTTAAAATCTTTGTGCCCTTACTTCATTTTAGATGCTGTGATATATTTGTTAGTAAAATTTTAACACCTTACTATCCTTACCTGTATTCAATAGCAGAAAACCACAGAAAGCTCTGCATATTTCTTACATTGGCCCTTTTCTATAAGGTGAGCAGACACTGAACTAAATAGTACTTTTCAACAGACATTATCATTTCCGAGCAGGACCTTTAAAAGTCAAGTGCATTTAAGAAATCCTCATCTCCACTCTATACGTGTAGCAAGCACCTTTGAGATACTCAAGGCTGTGTGCATTGTTCTCATGGTTTTCCTTGGCTTTCTGGCCCTAGTTCACTGTAAGGCCCACTTACATCCTGGATGCGACTAATCATATCAATGACAGGATGATAACAGAGCTTTATGGTGATCCATTGGCATAGCACACAGCAAGGATTGGAGAA
>SJYC01033110.1:0-26191 GCA_006408675.1 Madoqua kirkii | reverse complement strand
TTCAGATGCTTATATCTTTCATTTTCTCCTTTGCTTTTCACCTCTCTTCTTTTCACAACTATTTGTAAGGCCTCCCCAGAGAGCCATTTTGCTTTTTTGCATTTCTTTTCCATGGGGATGGTCTTGATCCCTGTCTCCTATACAAAGTCATGAACCTCCGTTTATAGTTACAGGTACTCTATCTATAGCAAATCTGAAAGACATTTAAAATAGACTCATAAGAGGCTCTGAAGACTGATTGGATGGACATGGGTAATAATTGCCTAATTTGCTTTACTCCGTGCCGATCGTATTATGACTCAATATGAACCCATCACTTCAAGTGAGTTTGTAGCCTAACTCTCTCTGCTCACTTTATCAATTACCACCCCCATGATGATGCATATTTACTTCTAATGTGCCTCCCTTTCCCTACTTTCTATTTATTTTATTTTTATTTAGTTTTTCTGCACTATGAAAATCAGTCTTCCTCCACAAGCATGCCAAATAGCTTCACTGATCTCTCCCTTTTTTAATACAAAAATCAAATAGAATCTGTATTGGAATACATACTGACTTGTCAGGGGTATTGCCGTTCTCCTTGATATAACACTCTCCTTTACTTTATTCTCTCTCTCCCCAAACTTCTGCCATTTCCTCTCCAAAACTGCATCTCCATTTATACTTTTCACTTCCATCATTCTGCTCTCCCTGTCTGGAGTCTAGTTTCCTCACTCCTGAGTGACTATACGAGCTACCTAGCAGAACTCCCTGGGCCTAAAATAAACAGAGCTTTCAGAATTTCAGATTTGCTGCAAGCACTATGCATCAGATTCTGAGTATTGCCACTAAAGATCCTCATAACAAGCCCACAACCCCATCTTACATGTGAATAAGATGGATGAATTCTTCAATTACAGTATGAAGGAAGCATAGTTTAAGTCAAAAGTCCTAACCATAAATCTATGCTATTCATCCTATATACAGAACCATCATAGAGCTTTCAGAATTTCAGATTTGCTGCAAGCACTATGCATCAGATTCTGAGTATTGCCACTAAAGATCCTCATAACAAGCCCACAACCCCATCTTACATGTGAATAAGATGGATGAATTCTTCAATTACAGTATGAAGGAAGCATAGTTTAAGTCAAAAGTCCTAACCATAAATCTATGCTATTCATCCTATATACAGAACCATCATCCTTTCAAAGTATCTTGCACATCACTTAAGACTAAATTTGAAAAAAATTATTTTACTGTTCCATTCTGAAGGAGATCAGCCCTGGGATTTCTTTGGAAGAAATGATGCTAAAGCTGAAACTCCAGTACATTGGCCACCTCATGCGAAGAGTTGACTCATTGGAAAAGACTCTGCTGCTGGGAGGGATTGGGGGCAGGAGGAGAAGGGGATAACAGAGGATGAGATGGCTGGATGGCATCACTGACTCAAAGGACATGAGTCTGAGTGAACTCCGGGAGATGGTGATGGACAAGGAGGCCTGGCATGCTGCGATTCATGGGGTCGCAAAGAGTTGGACACAATTGAGTGACTGAATTGGACTGAACTGAAGAGGAATAAAAAACAGAACAAAACAAAAGCAAACCAAGTATAGCAGAATAGACCTTCTAGAAGAGTGATGCAATTCCACTTTTGAGTTGATGGGCCTATTTTTTGAATAAAAGAAAGAAACTGTTTATCACAGATAGAAATGGGTGAAACAAACAGAGCATGTCTTTGTTCTGCATAACAGAAAGGGAAAATATGTTGGTTTCAACCAGCCAAGGGAGAAAAGAAGGAGGAGAAGGATATATAATATAGAGACAGATAAAAGAAAATCTGTAAGAAAGTGATGGGCCTAAACCAGGACCTAAGAAAGGAAAGAAAGTGTAAGTGTTAGTTGCTCAGTCATGTCTGACTCTGCGACCTCATGGACTGTAGCCTGCCAGGCTCCTCTGTCCATGGAATTCTCCAGGCAAGAATACTGAAGTGGGTAATCATTCCCTTCAGAGACTGAACCCAGTTCTCCTATGTTGCAGGCAGATTCTTTACCATCCGACCTAGCAGAGAATCACCTATAGGAAACTTTGTGTAGAGAGCTCATGAATTTGTATGAAATGGCATGCCTAGAATTAACTTTTGAAATTACTTCTTGCTTGTTTTATAATTCTACGTTTTCCCTAAAGTTTTCCATAAAAGACAAAATATATATGGCAGTGTTGAGTTGGTGGTGATTTGTAGAAATAATCATAGATCTCAAATTGCTATAAAGAGAGAAAAGCCTCAGATTCAAGAGTGCTGTCGGGAGACCAGTGAACTGATGGCTAGCTTTCCTCCAAATACCAGTAGAAGAAAGCGTCCCTTGGAAAAATGTCTGTGTTTAGACCTCCTCATTGCAGAGGGTTGTGAACATGATAAAGTTTTCCAAGAGTTGCAAGAACTGAGTTTATCCAAAAAATTATTATTATACAAACATATTTCTCTGCTCAAAATTTCACAAAATTCCCTTTTTGTCCCATTGAATCTAATTTATTGGGTGCATTTTTAAACATCTACATAGTGTATTTAACTATTTGTTGATATGTTCATTCATTCATTCCCATTTCAATTAATAATCATATTTTTACACAGATTGCCTATGAAGATACCTGCCAGTATAGAAAGAACATCTCCATAAACTTCATAAACTAGATATCTTCATAAACTGTTTCCACAGTCCAAGTATTCATTCTAATTCAGAAATTCAGTTCTATAAACTGTCTTCTCATGATGTGCTTATGTTAATTTTCCTGTCCTTGCTATGCACTTTTTCAAGTTTTGTCCAAATTACTTTTTTTTTGCATTAAGCTTAAATAAACTAAATGTTCCAAGTAAAAGGATGAGTGTCAGATTGAATTTTAAAAAGCAAGACTTTACTATTCAGCTATAAATAAAGATGAAATCTTGCCTTTTGAGACAAAGGGATGAACCTGGAGAGAATTATGCTTAGTCAACGTCAGAGAAAGATGAATATTTTATATTAATACGTATATGTAGAATATAAAAAACAAAACACACTAATCAATACAACAGGGCTTCCCTGGTGGCTTAGAGGGTAAAGCATCTGCTTGCAATGCAGGAGACCCAAGTTCAATCCCTGGGTCAGGAAGATCCCCTGGAGAAGGAAATGGCACCCCACTCCAGTACTCTTGCCTGGAAAATCCCATGGATGGAGGAGCCTGATAGGCTACAGTCCATGGGGTTACAAAGAGTCGGACATGACTGAGTGATGACACCTAATCAATACAACAAAAAAGAAACAAACTCACAGATATAAAAAACAAACCCGTATTTTCAGTGGGGAGAGGAAATGGGAAGGAAGAAGATTTGGGTAGGGGATTAAGTTATAAATTTGTTGTTATTGTTGCTCAGTCTCAATAGTGTCCAACTGTTAATTCCATGTACTGGAGCACGCCAGGCTTTCTTGTCCTTCTCTGTCTCCTAGAGTTTGCTCAAACTCATGTCCATTGAAATAGTAAGGCCATCCAACCATCTCTTCCTCTGTTGTCCCCTTCTCTTCCTTCCTTCAATGTTTCCCAGCAATCAGGGTCTTTTCCAATGAGTTTGCTTTCTGCCATTAGGGTGGTGTCATCTGCACATCTGAGGTTATTGATATTTCTCCCGGCAATCTTGATTTCAGCTTGAGCTTCATCGAGCCCGGCATTTTGCATCACATGCTCCGCATAGAAGTTTAATAGGAACAGTGACAATATTTAGCCTTGATGTACTCCTTTACCAATTTTGGACCAGTTAGTTGTTCCATGTCCAGTTCTAACTGTTGCTTCTTGACCAGCATACATGTTTCTCAGGAGGCAGGTAAGATGGTCTGGTATTCCCATCTCTTGAAGAATTTTCCACAGTTTGTTGTCTTCCACACAGTCAAAGGCTTTGATGTAGTTAATGAAGCAGAAGCAGATGTTTTTCTGCAGCTCTCTTGCTTTTTCTATGACCCAACAGGTGTTGGCAATTTGATCTCTGGCTCCTCTGCCTTTTCTAAATCCAGCTTGTACATCTGGAAGTTCTTGTTTTACATATTGTTGAAACCTAGTTTGAAGGATTTTGAGCATTACCTTGCTAGCACATGAAATGAGTGTAATTGTGCAGTAGTTTGAGCATTCTTTGGCACTGCCTTTCTTTAGGATTGAAATGAAAACCTGACCTGTTCCAGTACTGTGGCCACTGCTGAGTTCTCCAAATTTGCTGGCATATTGAGTGCATCACTTTCAGCATCATCTTTTAGAATTTGAAATAGCTTAGCTGGAATTCCATCACCTCCATTAGCCTTGTTTGTAGTAATGCTTCCTAAGGCCCACTTGACTTCACACTTCAGGATGTCTGGCTCTAGGTGAGTGATCACATCATTATAGTTATACAGGTCATTAAGATATTTTTTGTATAGTTCTTCTGTGTATTCTTGCTACCTCTTCTTAATATCTTCTGCTTCTGTTAGGTCCATACCACTTCTGTCCTTTACTGTGCCTATTTCTTCATGAAATGTTCCCTTGGTATCTCTAACTTTCTTGAAGAGATGTCTAGTCTTTCCCATTCTATTGTTTTCCTCTATTTCTTTATATTGTTCACAGAGAAAGGCTTCATTATCTCTCCTCTTTGTTCTTTGGAACTCTACATTCAGATGGGTACATCTTTCCTTTTCACCTTTGCGTTACACTTTTCTTTTCTCATCTATTTGTGAGGCCTCCTCTGACAACAATTTTGCCTTCTAGCATTTCTTTTTCTTTGGGTTGGTCTTGATCACTGCCTCCTGAACAATGTTATGAACCTCTGTCCATAGTTTTTCTGGCACTCTGTCTGTCAGATCTAATCCCTTGTATCTATTTGTCACTTCCTCTGTATAATCAAAAAGGATTTGATTTAGGTCATACCTGAATGGCCTAGTGGTTTTCCCTACTGTTTTCAATTTATGTCTGAATTTGGCAATAAGGAGTTCATGATCTGAGCCACAGTCAGCTCCCGATCTTGTTTTTGCTGACTGTATAGAGCTTCTCCATCTTTGGCTGCAAAGAATACAATTCTGATTTCGGTGTTGACCGTCGGGTGATGTCCATGTGTAGCGTCATCTCTTGTGTTGTTGGTTTGCCATGACCAGTGCATTCTCTTGGCGAAACTCTGTTAGCCTTGGCCCTGCTTCATTCTGTACTCCAAGGCCAAACTTTCCTATTACTCCCAGTATCTCTTGACTTCCTACTTTTGTATTCCAGTCCATGAAAGGACATCTATTTTTGGTGCTAATTCTTATAGGTCTTCATAGAACCATTGAACTTCAGCTTCTTTGGCGTTAGTGGTTGGGGCATAGACTTGGATTACTATGATATTGGATGGCTTGCCTTGGAAATGAACCAAGATCATTCTGTCATTTTTCAGATTTCACCCAAGTTCTGCATTTTGGACTCTTTTGTTGGTCATGAGAGCTACTCCATTTCTTCTAAGGGATTCTTGCCCACAGTAGATGATATGATAGTCACCTGAATCAAATTTGCCCATTCTGGTCCATTTTAGTTCACTGATTCCTAAAATGTTGCTGTTCACTATTGCCTTCTCTTGTTTGGCCACGTCCTATTTCTTAGTCATGGACCTGACATTCCTGTGCAATCGTGTTCTTTACAGCACTGGACTTTACTTTCGCCACTGGACACAACCGCTGCTGGGCATCATTTGGCTCAGGCTCTTCACTCCTTCTGGAGTCATTTCTCCACTCTTCTCTATATCAGACACCTACTGACCTGGGCGGGGGGTGAGGGTGGGGTTTCATCTTTCAGTGTCATATCTTTCTGCCTTTTCATACTGTTCATGGGGTTAGTTTTCTGTGATTGTGGTTTTCATTCTGTCTGCCCTCTAATGGATGAGGATAGAGGGTTGTGTGAGCTTCCTGATCAGAGGGACTGGCTGTGTTGGAAAACTGGGTCTTGTTCTGGTGGGCAAGGCCATGCTTCCCAGGTGGCATGAGTGGTAAAGAACCTGGCTGTCAGTGCTGGAGACATGAGAAATGTGGGTTCAGTCCACGGGTGGGAAGGTCTTCTAGAGAAGGGAATGGCACCTCACTCCAGTATTCTTGCCTGGAGGATCCAGTGGATGGAGAAACCTTGTGAGCTATAGTCCATAGCGTCACAAAAAGTCAGACATTACATAGGTCAAGAAATGAAAAGCAGGAACGGTTGCTTTCTTGGTTAAACTTCATTAATTCAAGGATGAAGATGAATGAGACCCAAAGGCACCATGAATAGGGAGTACAACAACCATGTATAACATAAATAAGGTACACGATATAACGTACAGCACAAGGATAATAGCCAATATTTCAGAATAACTGTAAGTGGAACATAACTTAAAAATTGTGAATCACTGTATTGTGCACACAAAACTAATACATATTATAAATCAATTATATAGTCAATAAAAAATTTTAATATAAAACCAAAAAGTTTCCACTGGCTAATTACAGAAGTGTAAGTGAGAGGTTTGAAACCCCAATGTTAACTTGAAGAAGGAGGCGGTCATATGGAGAGGACCTGAGGATGGCTTCTAGAAATTCTTTAGGAGGAAAAACTTCAGGATCAAAGACTATAAAGTGCACAGAGCTAGACTCTGCCAACTGTCTCTATGTGCTTCTAGAAGATTCTTCCCCAGCTCCTCCTAATTAGAAATTGGCCCTGAATAATACTTGATTTCAGCCTCATAACTGAGCAGAGGACCTAGCCCCTTCTTCCTGTAATTTTGATATAGAAAAATTATGCACTAATAAATGAGTGTTGTTTTAAATTTATATATTTGTGAAAATTATTATCCAGAATTAGAAGACAAATACAAGGACTATTTAAGCAGTGACAGTAGCATATTCAGGCTTCTATAGATTCAAAATTAATTCCAAATTACCAAAATGGGTAATGTTCTTATATATGTTCAACACCTTCTAACCTTTGGTCATTAAAATATCTTGTTATTCTATAGTAGCATTCCTTTGAAAGCAATTAAATTTCTGTATCATGTGTTATTAGTGTAGAGAAAGTGATTAATGTGCAATTACAACTCACCAAGGAACCCCTCTCTAAATTACATACAACCTCTAGAAATCAATTTTGCCAATAATAAA
Organism: Madoqua kirkii; assembly: GCA_006408675.1. Lineage (NCBI taxonomy): Eukaryota > Metazoa > Chordata > Mammalia > Artiodactyla > Bovidae > Madoqua > Madoqua kirkii. The sequence continues at coordinate 19,064 of SJYC01033110.1, read as the reverse complement.
TCAATGATCATTGCTGTTTGAAAAATGAGTCCATGTACATAGAAAAATGTAATCACAAAATAGATATACAGTATATGGGAGAGGAATGTTAATAAACATGCATGGTAATAGATGGGTAATTGTTTCAACTTTCAACTGAGCTGAACACTGGGTACCTTGGAAATAATTCCTTTAAAATGGGGAAACTGGTACAATAATTAGGAAACAACCACACTAGAAAATAAATTTTGAACAATGTGGAAGATCTGTACGGAAAACTTCCTTCCCCCTATTTAGAACTGCAAAGATCTAAATATCCACTAGTCTAATTATCATGAAAGCCATATTTACATCTGAAAAAAGACCACATTTCCTGCAATTATACTATAAACAAATTTGAGCAATAGTAATTAGGAACAGAAACTGAAATAAAATTGTAATATAGGCTCTAAAATCTGAGTACTTATAACCAAGATTCTATTCTTTAAGGAGCAGTTTGAGGGAAAAGCATACACAGTAATACAGAAAGAACGATTTTCAGAGAGTGCATTACCTGCACCAGTAAAGGAAAGCCAAGCATATAATACAGGTTAGAGATACTGAACCAGCATAAAGGGAAATTACCAGGACAGGATAAAGGCTTTATCAGGTAAGATTACGGAATTACCTAAAGCTATTACAATCTTCCTAGTTTACCCATTTTAGTAGATTACTATGTTTGATTTTTTATTCTAGGTTTTTAATCTTAGTTCACCTTTAAGAGCAGCATCAAACTGAGCTATAAAAGAGAATGTGAAAGTCACTCAGTCTTGTTTCTTTGAGACCCCACGGGCTATACAGTCCATGGAATGCTCCAGGCCAGAATACTTGAATACGCAGCCTGTCCCTTCTTCAGGGGTCTTCCCAACCCAGGAATTGAACCCAGGTCTCTCACATTGCAAGCGAATTCTTTACCAGCTGAGCCACAGGGAAGCCCTAGAATACTGGAATGGTAGCCTATCCCTGCTCCCTGGATCTTCCAGACCGAGCAATCGAACCAGGGTCTCCTGCATTGCAGGCAGATTCTTTACCAGCTGAGCTACCAGGGATGCCCAAAAAAGAATGAAATAATGCCACTTGCAGCAATGTGGATGGACCCAGAGATTACCAAACTAAGCAAGTCAGAAGGAGAAAGACAAAATACCACTGTTGCTGTTCAGTCACTAAGTCATGTCTGACTTTCTGTGACCCCATGGGCGGCAGCACACCAGGCTTCTCTGTCCTCCACTATCTGCCAGAGTTTGCTCAAATTCGTGTCCACTGAGGCAATGATGCTATGTAACCATTTCATCCTCTGCTGCCCTCTTCTCCTTTTGCCCTCAATCTTTCTCAGCATCAGGGTCTTTTCCAATGAGTCAGCTCCTCACATCAGGTGGCCAAAGTACTGAAACTTCAGATTTACCAATAGTCCTTCTAATGAACATTCTAGGTTTATTTCCTTTAAGATTGAAGTGATCCCCTACAGTCCAAGGGACTCTCAACATCACAATTAGAAAACATCAATTGTTCAGCGCTTAGCCTTCTTTATGGTCCAACTCTCACATCCGTACATGACTATTGGAAAAACCACAGCTTTGACTCTATGAACCTTTGTTGGCAAGGTGATGCCTCTACTGTCTAATACATTGTTTACGTTTGTCATAGCTTTCTTTCTAAGGAGCAAGCATCTGTTAATTTCATGGTTGCACTCACTGTCTGCATTGGTTTTGGAGTTCAAGAAAATGAAACTTCTCACTGTTTCCACTTTTTCCCCTTCTATTTGCCATGAAGCAATGGGACTGGATACCATGATCTTAGTTTTTTGAATGCTGAGTTTCAAGTTTAAAATACCACATCACTTATTATGTGGAATCTAAAATATGACACAAATAAACTTATCTATGAAACAGAAACAGACCCACAGACATAGAGAACAGACTTGTGATTGCCAAACGGCAGGGGCAGGAGAAGGATGGATTGGGAGTTTGGGTTTAGCAAATGCAAACTATCACCCATAGGATGGATGAACAGCATGGTCCTACTGTGTAGCACATGGGACTATATTCAATATTCTGTGATAAACTATAATGAAAAGAATACGAAAATGAATGTGTGTATATATATAACTGAACCACTGTGCTGTACAGCAGAAATTAACACATGTTGTAAGTTAACTATATTTCAACAAAGTAAATTTTAAAACAAAAATAAAAAAAATTTTTAAGTGCAGCATTCATGATAGATAACTAGCCATATAGCCTTGGTCAAATTGACTTACTTATCTCTGCCTCTGTTTTCTCACCTATAAAACATTACCTGCAGTTTGCAATGAGAGAAGCTAACTCATAGGATGTGGTGAAGGTCTGATGAACTCATATTTGTGAAATATTTAGAACAGTATAGTGTTAGTTGCTCAGTCATGTCCAACTCTTTGTGACCCCATGGACTGCAACCTGCCAGGCTCCTCTGTCCATGGGATTTCCCAGGCAAGAATACTGGAGTGAGTTGCCATTTCCTTCTCCAAGGGGTCTTCCCTACCCGGGGATTGAACCTGGGTCTCCCACATTGTAAGCAGATTCTTTACCATCTGAGCTATCAGGGAAGTCCCTCGAACAGTATAAGCACTGAGTAAATGTGTGCTACAACAAGGAATGAGTGCATTAACACATGCATTAACAAATGTTTTAATTATCTGTTACCTGGTAGACACATCAGATGTTATGAGTGAAACAGCGTCACATATAGTCTATTTTTCAAAAAGTTTATAGTCTAGAATGGGTAGATTGATAAATAACAAAGAAATGTCAATATTATGTGAGAAGGGATCATACGAAATTATAATCATAATAATAACAACAGGCTTCCCAGGTTTATTCCCTCATAACTCAGTTGGTAAAGAATCTGCCTGCAATGCAGGAGACCCTGGTTCGATTCCTGGGTTGGGAAGATCCTCTGGAGAAGGGAAAGGCTACCCACTCCAGTATTCTGGCCTGGAGAATTCCATGGACTGTACAGTCCATGGGGTTGCAGAGTCTGACACGACTGAGGGACTTTCACTTTCTTTCACTTTCCCAGGTGATGCTAGTGGTAAAGATCCCACTTGCCAATGCAGGAGACATAAGAGATATTGGTTCAATCCCTGGGCCAAGAAGATCCCTTGGAGGAGGGTATGGCACCCATTCCAGTATTCTTGCCTGGAAATCCTGTGGACAGAGGAGCCTGGCAGGCTACAGTCCATAAGGTCACATAGAGTTGGACATGACTGAAGTGACTTTGCACACACAATAATAACAACTATTTCTAAGGTTATAAAGTATCTTTGTGATAATGCCTGAAAATATTTTAATACAACTCTTGGTACACAGTAAAGACTTAATAAAAGTTAGCTTTTATTGTTGTGTTACAGGTTTTGTTTTGTTTTATTTGTTTGTTTGTTTTGTTTCATTCCGCCCTTGTCTTTCCACGGGAGCATGAGTTCTTCTGGGTGTGGGGGGACTCATCCTGCCTGCCAATGCAGGAGATGTAAGAGACTCGTCCCTGGGTTGGGACGATCCCCTGGAGGAGGCAATGGCAACCCACTCCAGTATTCTAGCCAGGAGAATCTCACGGACAGAAGAGCCTGCTGGGCTACAGTCCGCAGGGTTGCAAAAAGCTGGACACAGCTGAGCGTCTGAGCACAGCACAATTACCTCATCTGGGTCTTAAAATGAAGGTATGACTTTTCCAGCTGCCAAGTGGGATGGAATGAACCATGTAAAGAAAAGATTTGGTCAATTTAGGGGTTTTAGGGAAGATTGTTGAAAGCAATAATGAAGAAAAAGGGAAGGAATAGAAAGATGTTGGAAAGCTGACAAATGGATAATTCAGTTCAGTTCAGTCGCTCAGTCATGTCCAACTCTTTGTGATCCCATGGACTGCAGCACTCAAGGCTTCCCTGTTCATCACCAACTCCCAGAGTTTACTCAAACTCATGTCCATTGAGTCAGTAATGCCATCCAACTATCTCATCCTCTGTCGTTCTCTTCTCCTCCTGCCTTCAATCTTTCCCAGCATCAGAGTCTTTTCAAATGAGTCAGTTCTTCGCATCAGGTGGCCAAAGTACTGGAGTTTCAGCTTCAGCATCAGTCCCTCCAATGAATATTCAGGACTGGTTTCCTTTAGAACGGACTTGTTGGATCTCCTTGTAGCCCAAGGGAGTCTCAAGAGTCTTCTCCAACGCCACAGTTCAAAAGCATTAATTGTTCAGTGCTCATCTTTCTTTATAGTCCAACTCTCACATCCGTACATGACTACTGGAAAAACCATAGCCTTGACTAGGCAGATCTTTGTTGACAAAGTAATGTCTCTGCTTTTTAGTATGCTGTCTAGGTGGGTCATAACTTTTCTTCCAAGCAGTGTCTTTTAATTTCATGGCTGCAGTCACCATCTGCAGTGGATAACTGGGGTACCAGATTTTGGAGTAACTTACACTTGAAGATAACAAACTTTAGATTGTATACAAAGACCAGTATGGGTCCATGTCTCTGACTTTGCAAGTTGGAGTTCCTTTTGTTCTTAAATTTCCATGTACTGTGACCTTCATAAAGTAAGCTTCAACTTAAGGAGAATCTTCACTATGAAAGATCACAGAGTCTCTTAAATTTGTGCCTGGACCTGACTTTAATCTCCAGTACTGTGCTTAAGCAGTATTTGTGGAATTATTTGGAAAGAATGAGCTTAGTTCAAAATTGTTTCTTACTGAAATCACAGCATTGTTGTTGTTTAGTCTCTAAGTCATGTCTAACTCTTTGTGACCCCATGGACTATAGCCCACCAGATTCCTCTCTCCATGAGATTTCCCAGCAAGAATACTGGAGTGGGTTGCCATTTTCTTCTCCTGGGGGTCTTCCCTACCCACATCTCCTTCATTGGCAGGCAGATTCTTTACGGCTGAATCGCCAGGGAATCCCAATAAAAAACCATATGTGTTAAAACAGTCCAGTACTAAATACATTTAAACCTGTATTGTAACATGTTCGTGTGGGCTCAGTTGCTCAGTCATGGCCACCTCTTTGCAACTCCATGGACAGTAGCCCAGGGAAGTAGTATGCTCCTCTGGCCATGGGATTTCCCAAGCAAGAACACTAGAGTGGGTTACCAAATCCTCCCTAGGGAATCTTCCCAATGCAGGGATCAAACCTGTCTCTTGAGTCTCCCTCATTGTCAGGCATATTCTTTACCACTGAGCCACCTGGGAATTCCATTCTAACACAGGAGTTCTGTTATTCCACAGCTTGATTGTTCTAACTAGGAAAGTGAGTTTCAAACCATTTACTGTCTTGAGAACTAAGATGGGATCTCGAAAATTGGGGACAGACTTCTCCCCCATGGCAGATGAGCTCTTCCCACCATAAAGTTCTTTGTTTAAAGTATTGAGAATTAAAAATATTTTGTTCCATTCCTTCTTAACTTTATGTCATAGAAGAAGATATTAGATATGCAACTGTTAAACATGTGATAGTCAGGATATGTTGCCATGAGTTTCTATTTGTATTCAGAAAGTCAACTATGTGATTGGTTTTGAACTGATTGATCATCAGACTAGGAAAATGAGTCTGGAAAATAAACTTGAAAAAAAAAAAGGATTTCTTTTCTTCACCACAACTTCCCTAAGAATCTTTCCTAAAATATTTTCTTGAACATTGAATAAATGAATTTATTATCCAGTCTTATAAGATCACACTATATTTGTAATCTGTCAATACAGTCTGAATTATGTAATGGGTATGTTTTGGTATACAGTAATTAAATTATGATTAAGTCATTTTAGATGAGTATCTCCTAGGGTTTATGTTTAATTTGAATGTAATCATAGTGTTAGTCACAGTACTTGTTAGGCACACCAAACTGCTTAATGAGATGTTTTTATTAATAAATGGTCACTGAAAACTATAATAAAATTCATTTCTAGCAAAATATATGTCAAGTCATGAGCTCTACAAATTAAGACAATTATTTTGTACTACATGTAAAGAAGCTTTTCCCCTAAAAATTATGTGCTTCAGGTGCCACTGTATATTTCTTGTACTTTCTATGACTTAAATTACTATAGACAAATCTGCAATTCTCTGTACCCTGAGCTCATTTCTGTCCATGGATGAGGTAGGCAGGTGAGAAGGAAAAGTCTGCTTCCTAACACTGTCCATTTAATTAGTTGATTTTAAATAGAGGGTATCTCCCCACTATGGATCTCCACTCTTGTTTTGGTGAAGGGGCTCAATTAACCCAATGAAGGTATAAGCCACACTGTGCTTTTGACTATGTGGCTCACAACTAACTAGAAAATTCTTACAGAGATGGGAGTACCAGACTACCTTACTTGTCTCAAGAAGCAACAGTTAGATCCAGACACAGAACAACTGACTGCGTTGAAACCTGGAAAGGAGATCAACAAGGCTGTATTTTGCCACACTGCTTATTTAACTTCTGTGCAGAGTACATCACGTGAAATGCTGGGCAGGGTGAATTACAAGCTGGACTGAACATTGCCAGGAAAAATAACAGCCTCAGATATGCAAATGACAACACTCTAATGGCAGAGAGTGAAGAGGAATTAAAGAGCCTTTTGATGAAGGTGAAAGAGGAGAGTGAAAAAGCTTGTTTACAGCTCAACATTCAAAAAACTAAGATCATGGCATTCAGTCCCATCACTTCATGGCAAATAGAAGGTAGAAAAGTGGAAGTGGTGACAGATTTTATTTTGGGGGGCTCCAAAATCACTGTGGAGGGTTACTGTAGCCAAGAAACTAAAAGGAGCTTGCTCCTTGGAAGTAAAGTTATGACAAATCTAGACAGTGTATTAAAAAGCAGAGACATCACTTTGCTGACAAAGGTCCATATAGTCAGAGCTATGGTTTTTCCAGTAGTCATGTATGGATATGAGAGTTGGACCATAAAGAAGGGTGAGTGATAAAGAACTGATGCTTTTGAACTGTGACATTGGAGAAGACTCTTGAGAGTCCCTTGGACTGCAAGGAGATCCAACCAGTCCATCATAGAAGAAATCAGTCCTGAATATTCACTGGAAGGACTGATGCTGAAGCTCCAGTACTTTGGCCAGCTGATGTAAAGAATAGACTCAATGGAAAAGACGCAGATGTTGGGAAAGATAGAAGGCAAAGGGATAAGAGGGTAGCAGAGGATGAGATGATTAGATAGCATCACTGACTCAATGGACATGAATTTGAGCAAACTCTAGGAGATACTGGACAGGGGAAACTGGCATGCCACAGTCCATGGAATGACAAACAGCTGGATACAACTTGGCAACTTAGCAACAACAAAAGAGGGTATCTGATTGTCGATTTTCTAAACTGATGGTTTCTCATCTGTACCCACTGTCTATAGAGTCCAGAGGTGTTTTGTTGCACACACCCATACTCAACTGGGGAATTTTTATAGTTTTGCCTCCATGTCCACTTAGCCACTACAATGTAAATATCTTCTTAAGTGACAGTTATTATTTATCTATGTATTTACATAGTTTATAATTTTTTTAAAGGCTTAGCATTTAAGAATGGAAATCTCCTAATAATAAAATGTGCTTTTCATCAGTTTTATCCTCTGGTTTTTCAGTGCAATCTTTGTTTGACGATGTCCATTTAGATTTGGAAGCTTCGTTACATAAAATTTTCACCAATCTGGAGTAAAATGAAATAAAGGCAGCTATTGTCTCTTTTTTTCCCCTTCTGTTTGGCCAAAAAAAGCTATTTCATACTGTGATTTATATTTCATGTCATCTAATGGCCAGTTATATAAACTAAATAATATACAGGATATACTTAGGCCTACAGGAGAATAAACTGTGAAGGAAGCTGGGAGAAAGAATCATTTTGTAAACTCTAAAAAAATAAAATTTGATCTTATATTCTGAAAGTGATAATAGACTCATGTCCAGTAATTTGTCTCCTTAGGGATGTTTTGAAGATTTTTGTAGAAAAAAAAAAAAAAAAACGTTTCTCTTGGTTTAAAGCTCTTTATAAAATTTATGTTCAGCTATTCCCTTGATAGCCACACTGAACTGCAGTGACTGGAACTCTTCAGTGAGGCTTCAGTCATTTGTATTTTGGTTATTACAAGTGAGAAATGGAAGAGTTTTTTGTTTAAAGAGAATTTTGGCAGCTTGATTTGTAGTCCAGACTTTTTAGACTGTCAAGACCAACAATTCATGTGAACAGTGAAAGAAAAAAATGAATTTCCTTACACAGACAATCCTACAAAGAATGTCTGGGTGTTTGTATTCTAAATGAAATGATGCTATAAATAAGATGACCATTTCCTGAGGAACTGAAGTTTTCCTAACAGAATCTTTTATCAATCTGGACAAGTATATAATGTTTGCATAGGCTAATTTGAGATGCTACATTCACCAGCCTTGATTTCATTTTTATTTATTTTCACATTTTTAACCTAATTGTGCTTTTTAGGTAGGGATTCCATGTGATTTACTGTCCTAAGAAGGAAACTACTAAAGACATTTGGGACACTGCAAACAGGAATAAACTGGGACTGTCCTGGGAAAACCAGTTATATGGCCATGCTTTCAGGGGACCAGTGAATATTCTGAAATAGTCTAAACACTGTTTTTGTACTTGTGTGTGCATTGAGAGATCAAAGGAGAACATCTAGAGCTTCATACAACTTTTAGACATGTCTATTTCCAAAGAAGTGGACTTCCCAGGTGGCTTGGTGGTAAAGAACCCACATGCCAATGCAGGAAACACAAGAGACGCAGGTTTGATTCCTGTGTTGGGAAGATACCCTGGAGTAGGAAATGGAAACCCACTCTAGAATTCTTACCTGGGAAATCCCATGGACAGAAATCCCATGGTCAGAAATCCCTGGCGGGCTATAGTCCATGGGGTGGCAAAAGAGTTGGACACAATTTAGTAACTAAACAATAACAAACTTCCAAAGAAAGGCTAGGAACTCCTTGTTTGAGCTTTTCTGTAACTAAGAAATGGAGGACTATTGCAACACTAGGGAAAATAACTCAGGAAATATGAATGACTTGGACAGAGAAGCTGTGCAAATCATTGATTTATGAACACATTTATATGGATTATAGAGATACTCTCAATACTTTATCAGTTCTATTTAGGTATCCAAGTGATCAGTTACTGAAATTTCATCAATGATTTATGTGTGGATATTTAAAAATCTCAGATTTACCAGCTTTGATTTTAAATCTCTCAAACATGGAGCACTGACTTCTCAGGGCTTTCATAGGTTAGAAATTTAAAAGATGCTCTATGTTTTATTTACAGGGTCTATTTTTCTTTCTTTGAGCTCAAAAACAAGTGTGCCAATGGAGGTGATGCAAAGTGCATGGAAATATATTCTATCATCCTCGAAAGTTATCTCACAGAAGCAGGGCAGATTGCAGAACATAATCAATGGCTCAGAAATTACTGGCAAAACATCTCTTTCCTGTGTTTCAACAAGAATCTGGCCCTAGGATAAATTATTATAGGTTACATTCTCAAGGAAACATATGCCCAAGACATTCCAGTTCTCCTCAGGTCCCATATAAGAAAAAAGGAGAGGGATTCTAATCCCCTTCTCAAGCCAAACAAGGACATAGAGGCAGAGCTGATTGACAAAAAATGGCCCATTTTTCCTTCATGACAGGAAAATTATTCTTTCCAGTCTGGTTTCTTAGTCTGCTTGGAATCTGTAACATGTTCTTACTGTTCCTTATGCTACAGTGACCTTTATCTTTTGAAGTCTCCACATTTCAAAATTTGTTGTACAGTTTTAAGAAATAGCACACAGTTAAATTTCTACAATATGCCAACATTACCTATTAATGTTTTCTCACATTTTTCATTCATTTTCCTAAATCCTGGGCAAAAACCCCAAAAGAAAATGTCAACAGCTTATAATGTTTCCTCTTTAGTAATTTTCCAATACTGAGAATGTCAATAACCTGATAAAGAATTCTCTTCAAAGTACAGCACGGAATGAGAAAGACTCAGTCAAGACTGAACTTTTTCTAGAGGGTTATATTATTATTTTGCAATCACCTTTGAAAGTAATCACTGGATTTACAATTAGATTTTGTGACAATGACTGAAGTTTCCCAACCCAAAATTTGCCAGAAATCTCCCTCTCATAAAACAAAAAGAGAAGAGGAGGCAAAACAGAAAAGTTATTTTAACTTTTATATAGATTAAGAAAGGCTGAAATATTTTTCATCTACTGTTCTCACCCTCCATAGATATTACACACACACAGAATTGAAGGGAAAGAATTAAAAGTTTCAGCAAGTAAAAACGAGCTATAATACAACTGTCCCTAAGAATTCTATTAATATCACAATAAGAGAAGCTTTCTTTGAGCTTTCAAAATTCTTCTGGACCAACAACCTTGCAAGGCTTTGGAGAGAAATGGAAAGATAGGGGAGAGGGTCCTCATTCTTTCTAAAAATGTTGGCTTTCCAGGAGGAAAGGTGAAGAAATGAATGGGTTACACCCATCCTATTTCCTATCATTGCCATTTTCTCAGAGAGGAAGTGGCTTGAGCGGCATCAGAGATCACAGAACTAAAACAGCTGGAGAATGTTCAACTCCAGCTATCTCTGGATCTGGCATCTAGTCAGAAAGTGTGCCTGCAGGGTGGAGGGATGTGCAGGGTATGCTGACCATAACTCTCCGATGTTTCTGAGATTTTCTTTGGGGCCTAATGAAAGCACTGGTTGAAGAGCAAGGCCTTGACACCTCTGGGCTTCCTTTCCACTGGGGATTCTTTTCCAGATTTCTGATCCTTATTCAGACTTGAACATTTCTCATTGTGCCTCTCCTCAGAGCACCACATACATAATTGGAAAAGAGTTCATATCACAGAGCGAAAATCATCCCCTTGAGGTGGTGGCAGTGGGTACCAGGAGGAAAGGTACCTACTGTCTAGGTCAGTGGCACTGAGATGATCATTTCCCCAACTTATCTCATCTCTTGCAACAATCATTTCTCCCCTGCCTTGGGGGTATTGTCCAACTGTTGACTTCCGGGGTTTGCAGATTTCACCGTGTGGTACTACATTTTCTTTTTGTCTGTGGGTTATTTCTTCAGGGAAAAGGCAATAATTTCCTAGAATTCATACAAATATGAAGAGAAGCAGTATTTTTCCTTCATGACAGGAAAATTATTCTTTCCAGTCTGGTTTCTTAGTCTGCTTGGAATCTGTAACATGTTCTTACTGTTCCTTATGCTACAGTGACCTTTATCTTTTGAAGTCTCCACATTTCAAAATTTGTTGTACAGTTTTAAGAAATAGCACACAGTTAAATTTCTACAATATGCCAACATTACCTATTAATGTTTTCTCACATTTTTCATTCATTTTCCTAAATCCTGGGCAAAAACCCCAAAAGAAAATGTCAACAGCTTATAATGTTTCCTCTTTAGTAATTTTCCAATACTGAGAATGTCAATAACCTGATAAAGAATTCTCTTCAAAGTACAGCACGGAATGAGAAAGACTCAGTCAAGACTGAACTTTTTCTAGAGGGTTATATTATTATTTTGCAATCACCTTTGAAAGTAATCACTGGATTTACAATTAGATTTTGTGACAATGACTGAAGTTTCCCAACCCAAAATTTGCCAGAAATCTCCCTCTCATAAAACAAAAAGAGAAGAGGAGGCAAAACAGAAAAGTTATTTTAGACTTTTATATAGATTAAGAAAGGCTGAAATATTTTTCATCTACTGTTCTCACCCTCCATAGATATTACACACACACAGAATTGAAGGGAAAGAATTAAAAGTTTCAGCAAGTAAAAACGAGCTATAATACAACTGTCCCTAAGAATTCTATTAATATCACAATAAGAGAAGCTTTCTTTGAGCTTTCAAAATTCTTCTGGACCAACAACCTTGCAAGGCTTTGGAGAGAAATGGAAAGATAGGGGAGAGGGTCCTCATTCTTTCTAAAAATGTTGGCTTTCCAGGAGGAAAGGTGAAGAAATGAATGGGTTACACCCATCCTATTTCCTATCATTGCCATTTTCTCAGAGAGGAAGTGGCTTGAGCGGCATCAGAGATCACAGAACTAAAACAGCTGGAGAATGTTCAACTCCAGCTATCTCTGGATCTGGCATCTAGTCAGAAAGTGTGCCTGCAGGGTGGAGGGATGTGCAGGGTATGCTGACCATAACTCTCCGATGTTTCTGAGATTTTCTTTGGGGCCTAATGAAAGCACTGGTTGAAGAGCAAGGCCTTGACACCTCTGGGCTTCCTTTCCACTGGGGATTCTTTTCCAGATTTCTGATCCTTATTCAGACTTGAACATTTCTCATTGTGCCTCTCCTCAGAGCACCACATACATAATTGGAAAAGAGTTCATATCACAGAGCGAAAATCATCCCCTTGAGGTGGTGGCAGTGGGTACCAGGAGGAAAGGTACCTACTGTCTAGGTCAGTGGCACTGAGATGATCATTTCCCCAACTTATCTCATCTCTTGCAACAATCATTTCTCCCCTGCCTTGGGGGTATTGTCCAACTGTTGACTTCCGGGGTTTGCAGATTTCACCGTGTGGTACTACATTTTCTTTTTGTCTGTGGGTTATTTCTTCAGGGAAAAGGCAATAATTTCCTAGAATTCATACAAATATGAAGAGAAGCAGTATGTTACAGTTGTTGCTGTTGTTTTACATAGTACAAAATAAGAAGAGCAAAAAAAAAAAAAAGAATGAGAGAAAAAAGGTGTTTTTTGAAGCCTCAGCAGGAATGAATGGATCATTCTAGGAAAACTTGTGTAGAGTTAAGCTTTCCTGGTAGCTCAGATGGTAAAGAATCTGCCTGTAATACAGGAGACCTGGGTTCAGTCCCTGGATTGGGAAGTTGCCTTGGAGAAAGCAAAGGCTACCCACTCTGGCATTCAGGCCTGGGAAATCCCATGGACAGAGGAGCCTGGAAGGCTGTAGTCAATGGAATTGCAAAAGAGTCAAACATGACTGCGTGACTAACACATTAATGCTATTTTAAGAGTTTTTGTATGGAATTTGGATTCATGGGCCTCTATAATGCCTCTTAAATTAAGATGTGTCTTATTTTAAGATATTCTTTGAAGACTGGGAGATGCCCGTGTAAGGTTACAGGGTATGTCATAAAGAGTTATCTGCTTGGGTCTGACTCTCACAGGCACTTTCAATGTAAAGAGGTTAAAAAAAAAATTATAGAGCTTTGAGGTTTAAGCAATAAAACTTTTATGCCAGAATTAAGAACCAACAAAGTGTACAAGAGAGTTGGAGATGAAATTGGATGCTTCTTACAGATAAAATCTGGACTGGACTACATTGCTTAAATATGTGGCCAAATAGGCTTGCTGACACTCAGTCCAGAACTTGGAACACCACCCAGCTTCCCATCTGTGGAGACAACACATGCTTCCCTGTGAAAAGGAATGACTAAGAAGCTGAGCAAGGAAGAGGAGTATACACTAATGGAAATTGATTCTCAGGGAACAAGAGGTTGGGAAATATTTGTAAGTGTTGCTCAAGAGCAAAGAGGTATCTTTGAGTTCTCCTTATTGCCCAAATCATGTTAATAGGGTAACAAAGTTGCACGAGGCACAGACATACCACCAAGGAAGAGAGAATGTGCACTTTACTTCTATCTTACCTTTGTTGTAGCTCTTAGAAACCTAAAAATTCGAGAAGGAATTGGCATAAATTTGGACTTGGTTTCAGTAAATTTAAATGCATTCATATTTTCTATGAGCTCTAATACCATCATGTGTCCTATTAAAATAAAGATATTATGATATCTTGTAATAGAATTTAATGCTGTTTCATTTATAATTTCCCAAATTTCTTTGAGCATGGGATATTTTGATTTCTATGCAGTTGATGTTTCTCAGATACACAAACTCAAATTCTGCATAGCTACTTGTTTCATAGAATACTCCAGAGAAGATGCTGGGTTTGTGAACTACACAAATATACTCAGCCCTTGTGTCACTCATGAGAGAGAAAGAAACAAGGATTCGGTACTTTCCACATTAAACAGGAACATTTCTCCTAAAATTGCAGCATGCTTTAAAAACTTCAGATTGGCATAGTTTAACTAGCAACACTTTCTCTTTCCTAACTCTGCATACAATGATATGTCTTAAAACAATGGCATTTTATTGAATGAAATATCAGTGGAAAGATGGAACATAGAAAGTCTCAGTTCAATTCAGTTCAGTTCAGTCTCTCAGACATGCCTGACTCTTTGTAACCACATGGACTGCAGCATACCAGGCTTTCAATACATCACCAAGTCCCAGAGCTTACTCACACTCATGTCCATAGAGTTAGTGATACCATCCAACCATCTCATCCTCTGTCATCCCCTTCTCCTCCTGCCTCCAGTCTTCCCCAGAATCAGGGGCTTTTCCAATCAGGTGGCCAAAGTATTAGAGTTTCAGCTTCAACATCAGTACTTCCAATGAATATTCAGGACTGATTTCCTTTATGATTGACTGGCTAGATCTCCCTGTAGGCCAAGGGACCCTCAAGAGTCTTTCTCCAAAACCACAGTCCAAAAGCATCAATTCCTCAGTGATCAGCTTTCTTTATAGTCCAACTCTCATATCCATACATCTTACATCCAAAGCATCATGTATGGATACTTTGAGTAGATGGAACTTTGTTGGCAAAGTAATGTCTCTGCTTTGTAATATGCTATCTAGATGGGTCATAACTTCTCTTCCAAGGAGCAAGTATCTTTTACTGCAGTCACCATGTTCAGTGATTTTCAAGTCCCAAAAAGTAAAGTCTCTCACTGTTTCCACTGTGTCCCTGTCTATTTGCCATGAAGTGATGGGACCGGATGCCATGATCTTAGTTTTCTGAATGTTGAGTTTTAAGCCAACTTTTTCACTCTCCTCTTTCACTTTTGTCAATAGGCTCTTTATTTCTTCATCACTTTTTGCCATAAGGGTAGTATCATTTATATATCTGAGGTTATTTATTGATATCTCTCCCAGCAGTCTTGATTCCAGCTTGTGCTTCTTCCAGTCCAGCATTTCTCATGATGTACTCTGCATAGAAGTTAAATAAACAGGGTGACAATATACACCTTTATGTACTTCTTTCCCGATTTGGAACCAGTCTGTTGTTCCATGTCCAGTTCTAACTGTTGTTTCTTGATGTGCATACAGATTTCTCAGGAGGCAGGTCAGGTGGTCTGATATTCCCATCTCATGAAGAATTTTCCACAATTTGTTGTGATCCACATAAATAAAGGCTTTGGCATAGTGAATAAAGCAGAGATAGATGTTTTTCTAGAATTCTTGATTTTTTGATGATCCAACAGATCTTGGCAATTGGATCTCTGGTTCCTCTGCCTTTTCTAAAACCAGCTTGAACATCTGGAAGTTCACAGTTCATGTACCATTGAAGCCTGGCTTGGAGAATTTTGAGCATTACTTAGCTAGCATGTGATATGAGTGCTATTGTGTGGTAATTTGGGCATTCTCTGGCATTGCCTTTCTTTGGGATTGGAATGAAAATTGACCTTTTCCAGTACTGTGACCACTGCTGAGTTTTCCAAATTTGCTGGCATACTGAGTGTGGCACTTCGACAGCATCATCTTTTAGGATTTGAAATAGCTCAACTGGAATTTCATCACCTCCACTAGCTATGTTCATAATGATCCTTCCTAAGGCCCACTTGACTTCACATTCCAAGATGTCTGGCTCTAGATGAGTGATCACATCATCATGATTATCTGAGTTGTGAAGATCTTTTTTGTACAGTTCTTCCATGTATTCTTGCCACCTCTTCTTAATTTCTTCTGCTTCTGTTAGGTCCAGACTATTTCTGTCCTTTATTGAGCCCATCATTGCACGAAATATCCCCTTGGTATCTCTGATTTTCTTGAAGAGATGTCTAGTCTTTCCCATTCTATTGTCTTCCTCTGTTTCTTTGCATTGATCACTGAAGAAGGCTTTCTTATGTCTTCTTGCTATTCTTTGGGACTCTGCATTCACATGGGCATATCTTTCTTTTTCTCCTTTACCTTTTGTGTCTTGTCTTTTTTCAGCTATTTGTAAAGCCTGTTCAGACAACCTTTTTTCATTTCTTTTTCTTGGAGATGGTCTTGATCATTGCCTTCTGTACAATGTCATGAACTTCCATCCATAGTTCTTCAGGCACTCTCTCCATCAGATCTAATCCCTTGAATCTATTTCTCACTTCCACTATATAATCGTAAAGGATTTGATTTAGGTCATGCCTGAATGATCTAGTGGTATTCCCTACTTTCTTTAAGTCCGAATTTGGCAAATAAAGCCTGTTCAGACAACCTTTTTTCATTTCTTTTTCTTGGAGATGGTCTTGATCATTGCCTTCTGTACAATGTCATGAACTTCCATCCATAGTTCTTCAGGCACTCTCTCCATCAGATCTAATCCCTTGAATCTATTTCTCACTTCCACTATATAATCGTAAAGGATTTGATTTAGGTCATGCCTGAATGATCTAGTGGTATTCCCTACTTTCTTTAAGTCTGAATTTGGCAAAAAGCAGCTCATGATCTGAGCCACAGTCAGCTCCCAGTCTTGTTTTTGCTGACTGTATAGAGCTTTCTATAGAAAGTCTATGTGTTCTTTTTTTCCTCTGTGTGTGTGTCCAACACAGTATTTCAAGTCAAGGATATGCCTATCATCTAGCTTAGTGCCTGATACACAGTAAGTACTCAAGTTTTTGCTAAAATTAAGATAAGAAATAAAGACAGGCATGTGACCTCTCTCACACTCTACAAAGAATTAGAATGTCATAGGGTTTCTGATTGGACTGGAAATACATGGTTTGTCTGAAATTGGGTAAGGTTTCCATGGCAAATTCTTTCTTTCTCGCCTATGTAAAGAATGTATCTGGCTCCTCTTTAGTTGACATTAAACAATGTCATTTCTCAATTTCTATGAGCAGAAGTTCACTGTTGTCAGTTTAGAATAGCTATGCATTATAAATGTTTTTTGGTTCCTGTCCACTTCCCCTGTATATTTTGGTCTCAGCCAAACACAGTTGTGGAATATGTTTTGGTTTTTTTGTTTGTTTGTTTGTTTTTTAATTTAATACTTTTTTCCGTTTCACAATCCTGCATTGGTTTTGCCATACACTGATGTGAATCAGCCACAGATGTACATGATCTCCCAAAGCGTGGAATATGTTTTAATTTCAAGGTTCCACCTAATTTTCATGGCTTCAAATTATATTAAAAATGCAAGAAAATAATATTGTAATTTTCTTTTTAACTGGATGGCTGATTGGTTCAGTATTAATACCCTAGCTATGTAGGGCCATTATTAATAAACACTTTCTGTTGTCCAACAGTTGTTACAGTGGTGAGTTTCCAAATAATGGTGGATTTTCTACTACCAAATACAAACTAGTTTTATTTTATATCATAAAAATGTTTTTGTCAGTATTCAAATTATCTTATATCCCTAGCTGGAGATTCTAATATTTCAGATAAGTAGACAATCTTAATTGGAAGGGATGTCAAAGAGTAATTTCATTATTTTAGAAAAGATAATGAATTAGATAAGCAATATGAAAGACTTTGCTAATTTCTTATCTAAAGAGACAGGTCTTTTTTAAGCCAAAACAGTGAGTTGAGATCTCTAGATTTAACCATAAATCCCACTGGTTAGGCCCTACCTCCCAGACTTTCTTTTCCTTATTATTCTTTAGTTTCCGTGTTGGAGGTTCTCAACTCTTCAGATTCTGGCTAGAATAAAAATTTACTTATTTTATTAAAGGCTGACCAGCTTTCCTCATAGTGTAGGAAGTAAATCTCTTATGCCATTTCCCATGTATATATTATATTTTCATAGAGGAGAGTCTAGGAAGAGGAAGGAAAGTATGAGTCATCTAAACGGCCCTCAGTAGAGAAGTGTATTTCATTTTCTCCTTTGTTAAAAATTATGATAGCTATATGTGGCTGAATTTTTTTATCATATGCTTTTCCAATATATTCATTCCAAGATCAGTTCCTTTGGTATACAATTGCAGTTCAAAGCGTGGTTACATAGATGACTTATCAACACAGCAGAAATGAGTGACTTCACTTGAGAATATTTGGGTTTGATGGATTAATATACAGCAAAGGGATAATGAAAGAGCTCATGTTATTTCCTCCTGGGACAGCACATAAATGGCTAATTTTCATAAATACTTTAAGCCAAAAGAATCATGTTCAGACTAGATTTCTTAAGGAATCTGCTACAGTGCCTCAGTGAACACTGGATAATGGATAAATGAAGATTAGGCACTAGAAATATTTTAGGACAACTTGACAAATATTTGGAGGGCATTCATGGAATGAAGGAAGAAAGTCTCAGTTTTGTTCTGAATCACTGATGTTCCTATCTAAAGTGCTAACATAACCAGTTCCTCTGCCAATGTGAAATACATCTTTATTCTCTCCTTTGCTTTCTATGTTGCAATAATATCTTTCCCTTACTCAGTGTACTAATAAAAATAGCATTGGTTTTGGAGCCAGAAGTATCAAATACGTTATTAGACTTTAGTATTGGACTTGAAGCAAAGCATTAAAATAGACAAAACCAAGTTCTACTTTACTGTCGTTTCTCTCACTGTTCCTTCCTCTGTCCCTCTCCCAAATCTCCACCTTACCTAGATTTTCCCTCATCATCCAGGAATTGAGAAGCCCCATTTCACTGTCCAAAGCCTCCTCAAAATGCACGAAAAGACCACAGTACCTTCCTAGGACACTTGAGGGGCTCCTGGCTCAGCTCATAACCGCCACCAGATCGTTTAACACATGCACTTTTCCCACCGTAGTAGACAAAAAACAAAGGTATTTCTGAGGTTTTTTTTTAATTATTATTATTTGAATCATCACAATGATCTATACTAAAAGGATTAAGAGAGCCATCCTTGTCCCTGTTACTCTCTGCTCTGGGTTCCTAGTGGTCATCGCTGTTCAGTCGCTCAGTTGTATCCAACTTCTTGGGAGCCCATGGACCACAGCGCGCCAGGCTTCCCTGTCCTTCACCATCTCCCACAGTCTG
>SJYC01033109.1:0-10601 GCA_006408675.1 Madoqua kirkii | reverse complement strand
TGGAAAAGACTCTGATGCTGGGAGGGATTGGGGGCAGGAGGAGAAGGGGACAACCAAGGATGAGATGGCTGGATGGCATCACTGACTCGATGGACGTGAGTCTGAGTGAACTCCAGGAGATGGTGATGGACAGGGAGGCCTGGTGTGCTGCGATTCATGGGGTCGCAACATGACTGAGTGACTGAAGTGACTGAAAATACCTGAAAATGCCCCTTTTTACTATTCTCCTGTTAATATTTCACATTTAAAAATCTATGCCAATTTCATAGCCTAAATATGGAATTCTGTTCTAATTTACATTACTTTGTTTTTGAGGCTAACCTGTTTCTTCATATATTCATTATCTATTTTCTAAAACATTTTTACTTTTTCTTCTTTATATATATAATTGAGATATAATCGACCTGATATATTAGTTTCAGCTATAAAACAATGATTCCATCTTTGCATATATAGCTAAATGATCACCATACTAAGTCTGATTAACATCCAGCAACTGAGATTCTGCCTTTTTAACAAGCTCCCAGGTTCTAGTTTTCTAGATGGGGGTTGGGGGGATTGTGCTTACTTTCTCATTCCAAATTTTTTTTTTTTTAATTTATTTTTTGGCTGTGCTGGGTCTTAGCTGTTGCATGTGGGATCTTAGTTTCCCAACCAGGGAACGAACCTGGGCCCGCCACCTTAGGAGCACAGGAATCTCAGCCCCTGGACCACCAGGAAAGTATTTTTCATTCCAAATTCTTGTTGACCCATTTCTGCTGGCTCCTTTCCTGAGGCTGCCTTGTCCTTCTTTCTACGTCACTTGGCTGCTGTGTGGACGTCATAGGACTGTTTTGCCCATAAAGAATTTTATTCCAGGCATGGAAGTTATGAAGAGAATTAAGGCATGATGTAGATGTGGAAACAGTTTGAATACTAGACTCAGGAGTCTGTAAAGTTCCCTTGTTATGTCAGCTTCTGAAGTTTCTAACTGGCATCTCTCTCCACTTCTCTTCTCTAGGGTGATAACTCAAGTTCCTGTTAATTGTATATGTAACAATTTCCTTCTCTGTTTCACCCTCAAAGAACAGAACTTCCCTCTCTGTGTTTTCCCTAGAGAGAGATGGCTTTTTCTTTGCACTTCCAAAAAGGCCCAAGGTGAGTTCTCTCCAAAATAAAAGTGCCATCTGGTCTAACAGAAAGTTCACAACACTCCTGGAGGGAGGAAATTGTAATGTTGATTTTCTTCTTTTTTGGATAGTATTTTTATTTTTCTTCTTCTTATCCGTGTCAAATACTCAGCACAGTGACTGACACAGAATGAGCATTTAATAAATGGTGTTTCTGTTAACAAGGAAATATAATTCTGGTGCAAATAGCTCCATGGTTCATAAAATAGATTCAGAATTGAGTAGACCTGCATGCAATCTGGAACTTTTCTCCAGTAACCTCAACTCTATTCCAACCAGGGTTCTCATGCAGTACTCTGGGAAAATCCTTTTCTAAGTCTCCCCGAACCATATGTTACTTTTCTTCTTTTTAGCCTTTGCTTCCAATCCTCTCCCTTCATTTCTTTCCCCTTTGAATTCTATCCCCTGTAATTCTTTCATAGGTTCTTCACCTTTCTCAGAAGATCAGGAATTGTACTGGTTTTTTAGGCAATAGACAGATACATACATCCCCACACCCATAGAGGGAAAGACAGGAAGAGAAAGGGAGAGAGGGAGAAGGAGAGGGAAGGGAAGAGTGAGAGGGAAGAAGATTTCTGTGTTTAAGCCCCAAGTAATTCCTATGCCCACAGACATCAGCATATGAAGACCCTGGCACAGTATTTTCACCCAACTGACCATCACTGTAATGAATTCTGATTTTCAAACCGAAAGTAAAGCCGTTTTATTCTTGAAAAATTTTTCACAGTGGAAATACGTTAACCTTAAAAAAAAAAAAAAAGAATTGGTTGCTATGGAATGTCATTTTTTCAGAGGTTCTATTAAGTATTGGGTTGGCCAAAAGAATTCATTTGAGTTTCTCTGTAACATCTTATATCTTTGGCTAACCCAACACATAATGGGTTTGAATATTTGACTCAAATAGGTAAACATGAATTGGATACAAAGAATGCTGAAACTAGAAACAATCTTTTGCATTGATAGGGAGAAAAAAATGATCATATGGAGTTTGTAGGGTCTCTGACTTTATAGTTATAAGAATGATCCATGTTTTTTGTCCAATAGGGGATGGAGAAGATGGTTTATGAAAGGGAATGGGACATGGACTTTCAAAATGATCTCCAGACTGAAAAGGCAAATAAAGCATATACTTAATTCATTTGAATGGACCAAGAGGGGGAAGAATTTTTGTGCTTGAGGAGAACAGCTGCAAGAAAACTTGAAAGTTGGGAATAAAACCATAATGCTTTGAGGCCATTCTGACCTAATGTTTTAACCCATATACAGGGAGTCTAGAAACAATCTTTTGCATTGATAGGGAGAAAAAAATGATCATATGGAGTTTGTAGGGTCTCTGACTTTATAGTTATAAGAATGATCCATGTTTTTTGTCCAATAGGGGATGGAGAAGATGGTTTATGAAAGGGAATGGGACATGGACTTTCAAAATGATCACCAGACTGAAAAGGCAAATAAAGCATATACTTAATTCATTTGAATGGACCAAGAGGGGGAAGAATTTTTGTGCTTGAGGAGAACAGCTGCAAGAAAACTTGAAAGTTGGGAATAAAACCATAATGCTTTGAGGCCATTCTGACCTAATGTTTTAACCCATATATAGGGAGTCTAACTAATATAAATCAGTGCTTCAGGGAAATTAGAGAGTATTTTAATATCATTTGAAAAAAAGAGCAGAGTTAAAGTAAATTATATGCTAATAGTTTATGTTTGGTGAATAAGATAGCAAATGATATGATAAGATAGTGATAATTTATTTTTTGCATTTAATTCTTTATAAATATTCTTTAAACCTGTTATATAACAACATTGTTTAATTGGCTGTTAATGAGTCAGAGCTCTGATGAAAAGTGGAAATAAGCAGAAAAGCCTATAAAATTATTTACTATCTCTCTCAGTCAGTTTCGATTAGGATAAAACCCTTCCATTTAGAGAGAGAAAGAATGGGAAATGTATGCAGTAGTTTTGATCTGTTACAACCTTGAAATCCTGCTTGGCTGACACCGTGGGGATCCAATGGCCAGAGCATGTGGAATGTTCTTTGATCATACCCCAATTCTGCTTTTCGAGGGGGGCTTACCTCCTCAATACTTTTTGAAGTCATTGCCTCCACCTCCTGCCTGGGAGGTTTTCCCCCCCAGTGATCTCTTTGGCCACATCTGAAATAGTCATGGCAAGTGTAGCTCCCTTGGTGCCCTGTTCCAGCTTCTAGATGGTTATGGGGCTGAGGTTTGGTTCATGATTAATTTTGAGAACTCAGAAATTGGCTGAACTTCTTGCTTAAGTCAGTTCTCTTTGTGGCTTAATTCCTCGAACATCTCTCCTTCTTTGCTGCTTCATTCCTATAACTCCCTCCTCTTTTGATTTAATGGTAGATTACTAGAACTCTACCCTTAGACCATTTCTTTCTGAATGCTTTTACCTAATTTCCAAAAGTTTCATTTTGGTTCATGCCTGTAGGAAACTTATTTGGATGAAAGGTTTTACCAAGGACTCCTGTCTCAAAGGCTTTTCCAATTGTATCTTTTGCTTTGGGGGAGGGATAGAAAGAGTTGGGATTTTTTCAATCTTGAAAGGCCCTGAATTTCTAGACTCTCTTCATTTTCTTTTCTTTTTTTTCTCAGACCTGCCAACTCTTTTCTGAGCTGTCTTCCTTGTGTTACCTTGCTAAATACAGGTGATAGCTTCCAACACACATAGCTGATATTCTGTTTTCCAGGGCCCTCCAGGTGGCTCAGATGATAAAGTAGCTGCCTCCAATGCAGGAGACCCCAGTTCAATCCCCGGGTCAGGAAGATCCCCTGGAGAAGGGAATGGCAACCCACTTCAATATTCTTCCCTGGAGAATCGCATGGATAGAGGAGCCTGGCAGGCCACAGTCCACGGAATCACAAAGAGTCGAATATGACTGAGCGACTAACACTTTCACTTTCCTCTGGAGGTATTATTGGATCTCTAAGTACAATGTCTGCCTCTGAAGTTGTTGCATGCAATCATTTACCAAATGTGTTGCCATTCATAACATTAAACTGAAGTGAAGTCTCTCAGTAGTGTCTGACTCTTTGCAACCCCATGGATTGTTGCCTTCCAGGCTCCTCCATCCGTATGATTTTCCAGGCAAGAATACTGGAGTGGGTTGCCATTTCCTTCTCCAGGGGATCTTCCCAGCCGAGGGAATGAACCTGGGTCTCCCGCATTGCAGGCAGACTCTTTTCCGTCTGAGCCACCAACATTGGTCATCATTTCTTAGCCTCCAGTTTCATTGTCTTCATGGTCTATCACCTGACCACCAAGGACAATGCCATAATTTCAGCCTTCTGCTATGGAAGCCCTTCACGTCTAGGCATCAATTTCTGTATCCACATGTATACTGCTAGCTTGTACCAATATTTCTGATTAGATTTCCCTTTCTTTTTTTATTTTTTATGTTAAAATTGTTTTTAATTGAAGGATAATTGCTTTCTAGTATTGCTCTGGTTTCTACCAAACATCAACATGCATCAGTTATAGGTTTGCCTATGTCCCCTCCCACGTGAACATCTCTCCCACCTCCCTTCCCATCCCACCCTTCTAGGTTGTTACTGAGTCCTGGTTTGAGTTCCCTGAGTCATACAGCAAATTCCCATTGGCTATCGATTTTATATAAGGTACTGTATGTTTCCATGCTGCTCTCTCTGTACCTCCCACCTTCTCCTTCCTCACCCCACTCCCTGTGCCATAAGTCTGTTCTCAATGTCTGTGTCTCCATTACTGCTCTGCAAATAGGTTCATCAGTACCATATTTCTAGATTTCATATATACGTGTTCAGTCAGTTCAGTTCAGGTCAGTCACTCAGTCATGTTCGACTCTGTGACCCCATGAATCGCAGCACTCTAGGCCTCCCTGCCCATCACCATCTCCCGGAGTTCACTCAGACTCGCGTCCATCAAGTCAGTGATGCCATCCAGCCATCTCATCCTCTGTCCTCCACTTCTCCTCCTGCCCCCAATCCCTCCCAGCATCAGAGTCTTTTCCAATGAGTCAACTCTTTGCATGAGGTGCCCAAAGTACTGGAATTTCAGCTTCAGCATCATTCCCTCCAAAGAAATCCCAGGGCTGATCTTCAGAATGAACTGGTTGGATCTCCTTGCAGTCCAAGGGACTCTCAAGAGTCTTCTCCAACACCACAGTTCAAAAGCACCGATTCTTTGACACTCAGCTTTCTTCACAGTCCAACTCTCACATCCATACATGACTACTGGAAAAACCATAGCCTGGACTAGACGGATCTTTGCTGGCAAAGTAATGTCTCTACTCTTGAATATGCTGTCTAGGTTGGTCATAACTTTCCTTCCAAGGAGTAAGCGTCTTTTAATTTCATGGCTGCAATCACCATCTGCAGTGATTTTAGAGCCCCCCCCCAAATAAAATCTGACACTGTTTCCACTGTTTCCCCATCTATTTTCCATGAAATGATGGGACCAGATGCCATGATCTTTGTTTTCTGAATGTTGAGCTTTAAGCCAACTTTTTCACTCTCCTCTTTCACTTTCATCAAGAGGCTTTTCACTTCCTCTTCACTTTCTGCTATAAGGGTGGTGTCATCTGCATATCTGAAGTTATTGATATTTCTCCCAGCAATCTTAATTTTAGCTTATATGTTAGTATACGATAATTGTTTTTCTGTTTCTGACTCCCTTAACTCTGTATAATAAGCTCTGAAAGTGAAAGTGAAGTCGCTCAGTCATGACCAACTCTTTGCGACCCTGTGGACTGTAGCCTACCAGGGTTCTCTGTCCATGGGATTCTCTAGGCAAGAATACTGGAGTGGGTTGCCATTTCCTTCTCCAGGAGATCTTCCCGACCCAGGGATTGAACCTAGGTCTCCCGCATCAGAGGCAGACACTTTAACCTCTGAGCCACCAGGGAATAAGCTCTAGGTTCATCCATTTCATTAGGACTTACTCAAATGGCTTACTGTTTATGGATGAGTAATATCCCATTGTTTACATGTACCACAGCTTCCTTAACCATTGATCTATTGCTGGACGTCTAGATTGCTTCCACATCCTAGTTATTGTAAATAGAGCTGGAATGAACATTGGGTTACATGTGTCTTTTTCAGTTTTGGTTTCCTCAGGATATCTGTCTGGTAGTGGGATTGCTGTTTCATATGGTGGTTTTATTCCTAGTGTTTTAAAGAATCTCCATACTGTTTTCTATAGTGACTGTATCAATTTGTATTCCCACCTACAGCGCTAAAGTGTTCCCTTTTCTCCACACCCTCTCCAGCGTTTATTGTTTGTATTTTTTTGATGATGGTCATTCTGACCAGTATGAGGTAATATCTCGTTGCAGTTTTGACTTGTATTTCTCTAATAATGAGTGATGTTGAGTGTCTTTTCATGTGTTTATTAGCCATCTGTATGTCTTCTTTGGAGAAATGTCTGTTTAAGTCTTTTGCTCATTTTTTGATTAGGTTGTTTGTTTTTCTGGTATTGATTTGTATGAGCTGCTTGTATATTTTTGAAATTAATCCTTTGTCAGTTGTTTTTTCCCATTCTAAGGGTTATCTTTCCACCTTGTTTATAGCTTCCTTTGTTGTGCAAAAGTTTTAAGTTTAATTAGATAACACATCTATTTTCTCTTTATTTCCATTACTCTAGGAGATTGGTCATAGAGGATCTTGCTGTGGTTTATATCATAGAGTGTTCTGCTTATATTTTTCTATAAGAGTTTTATAGTTTCTGGTCTTACATTTAGATCTTTAATCCATTTTGAGTTTATCTTTGTGTATGGTGTTAAGTAAGCATTTCATTCTTTTACTCATAACTGTCCAGTTTTCCCAGCAGCACTTTTTGAAGAGACTGTCTTTGCCCCATTATATTCTTCCCTCTTTTGTCAAAAATAAGATATCCATAGATGCATGGGTTTATCTCTGGGCTTTCTATCTTGTTCCATTGGTCTATATTTCTGTTTTGTACCAGTACCATACTATCTTGATGACTGTATCTTTGTAATACAGTCTGAAGACAGGAAGGTTGATCCCTCCAAGTCCATTCTTTCTCAAGATTGCTTCAGCTATTTGAGGTCTTTTGTGTTTCCATATGAATTGTTAGATTTTTTGTTCTAATTCTGTGAAAAATGCCATTGGTAATTTGATAGGGATTGCATTGAATCTGTAGGTTACATTTAATAGTATAGTAATTTTTACAATATTGATTCTTCCAACCCAGGAACATGGAATATCTCTCCATCTCTTTATGTTGTCTTTGATTTCTTTCATCAATGTCTTATAGTTTTCTGTATACTGTTCTTTTGTCTCCACAGATAGATTTATTCCTAGATATTTGATTCTTTTCATTGCAGTGCTACATGGGATTGATTGCTTAGTTGCTTTTTCTGATATTTCATTGTTAGTGTATATTAGTGATTTCTGTGTATTGACTTTATATCCTGCCACTTTGCTAAATTCACTGATTAGCTTTAGTAATTTTCTGATGATATCTTTAGGGTTTCCTGTATATAGTATCATGTCATCTACAAATGACATTGAGAGTTTTACTTCTTTTTTCCAGTCTGGATTCCTTTTATTTCTTTTTCTTCTCTGATTGCCATAGCTAGGACTTCCAAAATTATGCTGAATAATAGTGGTGAGAGTGGGCACCCTTGTATTGTTCCTGATCTTAGAGGGAATACGTACAGTTTTTCACTATTGAGAATAATGTTTGCTGAGGGTTTATCGTATATGGCCTTTATTATGCTGAGGTAGGTTCCTTCTATGCCCATTTTTTGAAGAATTTTTTAAAAAAATCATAAATGGGTGTTGCATTTTGTTGAAAGCTTTTTCTATATTTATTGAGATTATCATATGGTTTTTATATTTCAATTTGTTGATATGGTATATCACACTAATGAATTTGTGTATATTGAAGAATCCTTGCATCCCTGGGATAAACCTGACTTGATCATGGTATATGATCTTTTTAAAGTGTTGTTGAATTCTGTTTGCTAGAATTTTGTTGAGGATTTTTGCATCTATGTTCATCAGTGATATTGGCCTGTAATTTTCTTTTTCTGTGTTTTCTTTGTTTGGTTTAGGTATCAGGATGATGATCTTATAGAAAGAGCTTGGAAGTGTTCCTTCCTCTGCAATTTTTTTGGAAGAGTTTTAGAAGGATAGGAATAAACTCTTCTCTAAATGTTTGATAGAATTCACCTGTGAAACCATCTGACCCTGGGTTTTGTTTTTTGGGGGGGCGGCGGGGTGAGGGGGAGGAGATTTTTTATCACAGTTTCAACTTCAGTGCTTATAGTTGGCTTGTTCATAATTTTTATTTCTTCCTGATTAAGTCTTGGAAGATTGACCTTTTCTGAGAATCTGTCCATTTCTTTCAGATTGCCCATTTTATTGGCATAGAGTTAGTCTTTTATGATCCTTTGTATTTCTGCATTGTCTGTTATAACCTCTCCTTTTTCATTTCTAATTGTGTTGATTTGATTCTTCTCCTTTTTTGTTGATGAATCCAGCTAATGGTTTGTTGATTGTATCTTCTCAAAGAACCAGCTTTTAATTTTATTAATCTTTACTATTGTTTACTTCATTCTTTTTCATTTATTTCTACTCTGATCTTTATGATTTCTTTCCTTCTACTAACTTTGGATATTTTTTTTCTTTTCCAGTTGTTGATGTTTTTCTTGTTTCTTAAGGTAGGATTGTATAGCTATAAACTTCCCTCTTAGAACTGCTTTTGCTGCATCCCATAGGTTTTCAGTTGTGTTTTCATTGGCATTTGTTTCTAGGAATTTTTTGATTTCTCTTTGATTTCTTCAGTAACCTGTTTGTTATTTAGAAACATATTGTTTTATTCCATATGTTTGTGCTTTTTACAGTTTTTCCCCCTATAATTGATATCCAGTCTCATAGCATTGT
The DNA here is from genome assembly GCA_006408675.1 of Madoqua kirkii. Lineage (NCBI taxonomy): Eukaryota > Metazoa > Chordata > Mammalia > Artiodactyla > Bovidae > Madoqua > Madoqua kirkii. Next base: position 1,522 of record SJYC01033109.1, on the reverse strand, counting down.
GGTCAGAAAAGATGCTTGATATGATTTCAGTTTTTTTGAGTTTACTGGGGTTTGATTTGTGACCCAAGATGTGGTCTATCCTGGAGAATGTTCCATGTGCACTTGAGAAGAAAGACTGGTCTTCTGTATTTGGGTGAAAAGTTCTGAAGATATCAATTAGGTCCATTTGATCTAATGTCTCATTTAAGGTTTGTGTTTCCTTATTGATTTTCTGTTTTGGTGATCTGTCCATTGGTATAAGTGGGGTGTTAAAGTCCCCTACTATTATTGTATTGCTTTCAATTTCTCCTTTTATGTCTGTTCGTATTTGCCTCATGTATTGAGGTGCTCCTACGTTGGGTGTATAGATATTTACAATTTTTATGTCTTTTTCTTGGGTTGATCCATTGATCATTATGTGGTATCCTTCTTTATCTCATGTAATAGTCTTTATTTTAAGGTCTGTCTTGTCTAAAATGAGAATTGCCACTCCAGCTTTCTCTTGATTTCCATTAGCATGGAATATCTTTTCCCATCCTTTTACTTTCGATCTGTGTGTGTCTCCAGGTCTGAAGTGGGTCTCTTGTAGGCAGCACATGTATGGGTCTCCTTTTTATATCCATTGATTAGTATGTCTCGATGTGTTTCTCCTTGAGTTTACACTGTATTGGACTCTTTTTGGTTCCTGGACTTGAGTAACTATTTCCCTTCCTGTGCTGGGGAATTTTCAGCTATAATCTCTCCAAAAATTTCTTCAGGGCTTTCCTTTTTTCTCTTCTTCCTCTGGAATCCCTATAACTCTAATGTTGTTGCATTTAATACTGCCCAGAGGTATCTGAGGCTATCTTCAATTCTTTTCATTCTTTTTCCTTTATTCGGCTCTTCAGAAGTTATTTCCACCATTCTATCTTCCAGCTCACTCATTCATCCTTCTGGTTCCATTAATATACTATTGGTTCCTTCTAGAGTGTTTTTAACTCAGTAATTGTGTTATTCATCTCTGTTTATTTTTTCTTTATTTCTTTTTAAATATAAATTTATTTATTTTAATTGGAAGCTAATTACTTTACAATATTTTACTGGTTTTGCCATACAATGACATGAATCCACCACAGGTGTACATGTGTTCCCCATCCTGAACCCCTCTCCCACCTCCCTCCCTATCCCATCCCTCTGAGTCATCCCAGTGCACCAGCCCCAAGCATCCTGTATCATGCATCAAACCTGGATTGGAGATTCGTTTCACATATGATAATATACATGTTTCAATGCCATTCTCCCAAATCATCCCATCCTTGCCCTCTCCCACAGAGTCCAAAAGTCTGTTCTATACATCTGTGTTTCTTTTGCTTTCTCACGTACATGGTTATCGTTACCATCTTTCTAAATTCCATTTATATGTGTTATTATACTGCATTGGTGTTTTTCTTTCTGGCTTACTTCACTCTGTATAATAGGCTCCAGTTTCATCCACCTCATTAGTACTGATTCAAATGTATTCTTTTTAAGGGCTGATTAATACTCCATTGTGTATATGTACCAC
>SJYC01033108.1:0-17967 GCA_006408675.1 Madoqua kirkii | reverse complement strand
ACAGCCTTCTGAATGGGAGAAAACAATAGCAAATGAAGCAACTGACAAACAACTAATCTCAAAGATATACAAGCAACTTATGCACCTCAACTCCAGAAAAACAAATGATCCAATCAAAAAATGGGCCAAAGATCTAAACAGGCATTTCTCCAAAGAAGACATACGGATGGCTAACAAACACATGAAAAGATGCTCAACATCACTCATTATCAGAGAAATGCAAATCAAGACCACAATGAGGTACCACTTCACACCAGTCAGAATGGCTGCGATCCAAAAATCTACAAGCAATAAATGCTGGAGAGGATGTGGAGAAAAGGGAACCCTGTTACACTGTTGGTGGGAATGCAAACTAGTACAGCCATTATGGAAAACAGTGTGGAGATTCCTGAAAGAATTGCAAATAGAGCTGCCTTACGACCCAGCAATCCCACTGCTGGGCATACACACCGAGGAAACTCGAATTGAAAGAGACACGTGTACCCCAATGTTCATTGCAGCAATGTTTATAATTGCCAGGACATGGAAACAACCCAGATGTCCATCAGCAGATGAAGGGATAAGAAAGCTGTGGTACATATTTTTGCTATATTTTATAAAAACGGCTGCACCAAATATTGGCACGCTGGTGATACTAGTGGTAAAGAACCCACCTGCCAATGTAGGAGATGCAGGAGGCACGCGTTCAGTCCCTGGGTTGGGAAGATCCCCTGGAGGAGGAAATGGCAACCCACTCCAGTATTCCTGCCTAGAAAACTATGAACAAGAGGAGCTGGACTACGGTCCATGGGGTCACAAAGAGGCTGACCTGACTGAACACGAGTGCACGTCTGAACAAATTTCAGACTTCTGAATGCATGTGCTCAGCTGCATATTTACTCAGTTGATTTTTGACTTATTTCTTATGAATACTTGTATATAGTATACATATCAATACCAAAGATAAGGGAGCCACATTAATGAATAGTATTTTTTAAATCCCCAAAGCATCACATTTTCCTTTTAAGTGGAATCAGTTGAAATAATTCTTAACAATAAGTTCTGACCTTCTAAATTGGGTCCAGATAAGTGTTCTAAATCTTGTGGCCCTATTTTCTTTTATTTTTATTTTCTTGCCAGCCAGAATTCAAGTCCATAACACAGAACATCAAAAGAAAGGCAAGTGAACTGGGCCAAGGAATATAAGAAAAATAAACATCAGCCACTTCTCAACGTTTGTCACAACAAAGCTAAAGGATATACTTTATAGTTGTGGCTGAAAATGTCTTATGAGTCAAATCACACATATAAACCTTGCCTTTTCAGAGCTAAGAAAGATGGCATTTTTGTAGCTCACATATGATCCACGTAGAGAGGGAAGTCTTTGTTTCATGCTGGTTTCAATGGATAGATCTGTTCCTCTCATCAATTAGACTATGACTAAATTGAAGACAAGGATCATATTACAAATATTTTGGGAACATATAGTTCTGTGCTTAGTCGCTCAGTCATGTCCAACTCTTTGCGACCCCATGGACTGTAGCCCACCAGGCTCCTCCGTCCATGCGATTCTCTGGGCAAGAATACTGGAGTGGGTTGCCATGCCCTCCTCCAGGGGATCTTCCCAACTGAGGGATCAAACCGAGGTCTCTCACATTGCTGGCAGATTCTTTACCATCTGAGCCACCAGGGAAGCCCAATAAATGGTGAGACTTCAATAATACTGTCAAGATGAGTAAGTATATCCAATAGACCTGGTGATATATTTTAAGGGCATGTAATAAGAGGTCACTTTACAGGGCCTCTTCAGAAGGAAACAAGGATTTATGAACAGTAACTTTTCTAGAAATAAGTATATACTGTAGACCATTTTCATGTGAATTTAAGCTCCTATTTTTATACCAAACCCAATTTTATCCCTTGGATATTTCCTGAAATGCTGGTTTTTGTTGAAATTAAAGAATAAATAGGTATCTAATATTCCACAGAGAACAAAGCTATGATTTCTAGTATATTTCCAATTAAGTTCCCCATGAGCTATTCAACATAAAATTCTTTCAGAATTCAAGCAAACAGTAAAACTAAATTTGCCACTTAAAACTAGTCAGCTGAAAATTTCAAATCTCTCAGGAACCTGTCACATCTAAATCACTGCTCTGGCTTGGGAGTGAGTGTGAGATACGGTGACCGTGAGTTTCGAGGTGAAATATGGAATCATACCTCATTTTTATTTAAAGGCCTTAAATTTCTAACTATACCCGCTGGAGTGAATCATTAGTTCCAAGCATCAGAGTAAAATTCAACTAAAAGACCTCAGGGTTTATTCACTGTAAGTCATCACAGTGTGATATTCTAACACTTAAAAGCATGGATTTCCAAGAAGGCTTTTTGACCGTCTAAAATTTCCTGATAACTTTAATAAGAATTATTTTGTACTGTGATCCATAAGAAATTTGTACATTGCTGTGACAATTTTCCCTTGAAGATCACTGCACATGGCAAATTACTTGGCAATTTCACTTTCCGGTTCTGAAAAAAAAAAAAAAAAAGGCCTTTGTATAAACTACCTCAAACTATTTTCATTTTGTGAGTTAGGCTTTTTCATTTTTAGTGAAGTTTAGTAACTAAAAGAGTTTTATGGTTAGTCTTCATATGAATGGTACAAAATGCAAAAAGCAAAATTGGAAACGCAGTAGAAAGTATGCCTATGTGAGTAAATTACATGTAAAAATCCATTCATATCTGATTCTAAACAGAGTGTACTTGGCACTGAATGTTACCTCCTTGTAGAAAGTTATAATAATCTTACTCATCACTGGATTCCCAGCATTTATCACAGAACCTAAAGTAGAAATTTAAGAAAATTTTTAGATAAGTGAGTTAATGAATCAACAAGGGCTACCTTCTTAGTAAGCCTAAACTGTATTTGGGAGTAGGATTAAATATTATTGTTAAGGTAGAATTTTTGATTTACATAATTTTTTAAATGCAAGTTGAAATTTCAGTATGTTTATTTTTATAATATCATGAGATTTTAATCTCTTTCTAGAAAATAACCTTTTCTAAGCGTCAGTGTCAATTATAAATTGTGAAATGTAAGATTAACTAGATATTGTAAAATGTTCCCACATCCATAGTAATGCTAGTCTAAGAAAAAAGTATTCTCACATATCATTACTCTTTTTAGGCCCATTATTTCAAAAGGGACCTAGAGTAGGAAATGGCAATCCACTCCAGTATTCTTGCCTGGAAAACTCCATAGACAGAGTGGCCTGGTGGACTACAGTTCATGGTGTCAGGGACGGTCAGACCCCAGTGAGTGACTTGGGCACATTCAAAAAGGGAGGGGCAATATGCATCAAATTTAAATAGTAAGTAATGAGAACAATGACCTTTTCCTTGTCCCCTTCATATAATCAGTGGTTCTAGTTACTGCTTGCCTCAACAAATTAAAAAAAAAAAAGCTTAATTCTGAAAGTAGAGTTAGGTCTTCAATTTATCACCTTTTTTTCAATTTGATAAGGTTTCCCTGGTAGCTCAGCTGGTAAAGAATCTGCTTGCAATGTAGGAGACCCTGGTTCGATTCCTGAGTCAGCAAGTTCCCCTGGAGAACGGATAGGCTACCTACCCTAGTGTTCTCAGGCTTCCCTAGGGGCTTAGACGGTAAGGAATCCTTTACCCCCTGCAATGTGGGAGACCTGAGTTCAATCCTGGGTTGGGAGGATCCTCTAGAGGAGGATTTAATTTGATACTGTTCCTTTCTTTGTTCTCTCCTGAGAAAACTGACTTTTCCCTTTCATTCTGTTTCCCATCATCACATCTTCTTGTTTTTTTTTTTTTTTTCCCTATTTCTGTTCCTGGGATATTTTATAAGAGAACAGAATGAATGAAGAAGGTTAGAGTCCTCTACTTAGGTTATGGTTAATCCTCAAGACAGCCCCATAAGGTACACACAGGAAACTTCACAGTGACTTAGCATCGTACCGAACATTCAGTGATTTTCAAAGCTGAGATTTGAAAACAGATTTATTTGACTCTAAGCTACTATAACAACCCATCTCTCTATTGGTGGTGTTTTGGGGTCTAGCAACAACCTCTATTCCATTCTCTAAGGAATTTTTAATTTAGGCAGCATACTAATATTTAAGTAGTATATATACAGCTCCAATTCAGGCAGCCTACTAATATTTAAGTAGTATATATACAGCTCTGAGGAAGCACAAATAATGTTCACGAAAGACTTGCTTTGGCCCAGGAGCTTGTTGAAAGGGGCCAACCTGTGATATCACAAGGCAGCAAGTTTGGACTTGAGAGCAGTGATGATGAGAAACCTGGAGCTGGCTACCCTTTAGAATAGCTGTCTTCCAACACTTTGGCCACCTGACGTGAAGAGCCAGCTTACTGGAAAAGACCCTGATGACTGAGGGTAGGAGGAGAAGAGGGTGACAGAGGATGAGATGGTTTGATGGCATCACCAACTCAATGGACATGAGTTTGAGCAAACTGCAGGAGATAGTGAAGAACAGAGAAGCCTGGAGTGCTGCAGTCCATGGGGTCACAGAGAGTTGAACACAACTGAGCAACTGAACAACAATAACCTTCAAATTATGTTGTTAATGAGATATATTATGTATGAATTGTTTTTAGGATATTTGTTATGTTTAAAAGGAATCAACTCTGAAAGGGTTCAGAATTTCTGTTGGTTCATGCTCTTCTTAATGTGAAAACTTTCTTTTGAAAAATTGAGCTGAAGAGAAAAATATTTAGAAGCTGTGCAACAGTGTAATTTGGCTAATACTCAGGAATTCAGGAGTATCTACTATAGTGCTCCTAGACAGCAGTTTCTTCCACAGTGATACTAGGGGTACAGAGAAGCATGGTTATCCTTTCAATCAATCTCTTTCTCCAAGAGAATTCCCTATATAATCCAAAGTATATTTTGTGCAAGGAGATCAAACCAGTCAATCCTAAAAGAAATAAATCCTGAATATTCATTGGAAGGACTGATGCTAAAGCTGAAGTTTACCCACATGATGTGAAGAGCCGACTCACTGGGAAAAATGCTGGGAAAGACTGAGGGCAGTGGGAGAAGAAGGTGGCAGAGGATGAAATGGTCAGATAGCATCACCGACTCAAGGGAAATGAATTTGAGCAAATTCTGGTAGATACTGGAGGACACAGATAGTGGAGGACAGAGGAGCCTGGTGTGCTACCTTCCATGGGGTCTCAAAGAGTCAGACACGACTCAGTGACTGAACAGCAAATCAACAGCAGTTATGTGTTTATGGTTTAATTATGCTTAAGACTCACCTATGCAACAGTCTTGTGAATCATGTTACATAAATAGACCTCGTGTTGAAGAGCTTGCTACTGTGTTAGATAAGTAAGCTGACAGTTAAGTGACATGTCCAATTTGAACCAAAGGTTTCTTTCTACACTCACATACCGAGATGAGAGAGAAGGAGGATGTGAAAATAACAGAGATCAACATGTCCTTTCTTCCCCCTCCCCCCTTTCTCCTTTTTTCCTTTCATACTCCTCTTTTATACTGTTATTTCCTTCCATCCTTCCTTTCTACTTCCTACCCTCCTTTCTCTACTTCTAAGCAGATGGCTATGGAAAATTAATAAAATAAGGACAACACACACATACTACCTTGAAGTTTAATGTGATCGATCTAGACATAAATATAAAGCCCTAAAAGTTTTTAGATTAAAAATAAATATTCAACCAGCCTTATTAAATTTAGCATTTAATTTAGGATTGAAATGTAAAAAACGGAGGCACATTAGAAGACACTTTTAAAATGAATATGGAGAAAGATAGCTAGCAAACGTTTGTAATTGTTCGTGTTTCTCTAAAAGTTTTATTTACACTATGGCTTACATGTAAATGTGGTGCTCATTAATATTTATACTTTTTATTTTTAATGTTATCTCTAAAACTGAAAAGAAAATTGGAGAACTGTCTCACTATTAATCATTTTTGTAAGTAGTCCAGCCTTTAAGACCCAAACTATAAGGAATGTGCAATTACTGGCAGTTACTGGCAAAGTTTCCAGGAGAAAAGAAACATCAATACTAATTTTGCACTCAGCAAAAATTATAGCCTTCTCTTGGATAAACTAGAAAGGTTCTTTCTAGTTTTACTATCTACATTCTCTCATTTGCTTTAAATCTGACACTTTAAAGGTTTAAACCATAACAGTAAAACATTTCTCATATTTTTTCATAGCTCTGCAAAAACTCATTCAAGACAACTAAAGTTTAGGGAATTTCTTTTTTCCTTGTACTTTCTCCATTTCTGCTGACTTCTGGCCTCCATAAAATTTACAGATTAGAACTCTGAATACATTTAGCTTCAGTGCTCATTTATCTTGATCCCAGTAAATGATTTTTAAAAACTACTCAGCAAATTAATAAACTAAATGAAAAGAATTTTGCTTCCATAAATGGCCATTAACTACACTGTCAACATGGAGGGCATTTTTATGGAGGACTCATTTGAGTGCTCAAGCCTATATTTTAGAGTTGCCGTTTCTTGTTGAAGATACATACATTATCAAGTTGCCTGGTTTTAGGGGTGGTGAGAATTCAGAATCCCATAAAGTGGCCAGAAATAAAGAAAAGGAAACAAGTTCCGTCTTTATGGCAAGTCACTCTGCTCTGGCTATCTCTTTGGTCTGTTGCAGCAAAGAGCTGGGGAGCCCAATGGAAGCATTCAGCGGCTTATTACTGTTGGCCAACATTTGAATGTGCTCCCTCCAATATATTACTGTGTAATTATCTCAGATTCCATGTTACAATGTACAGCTCAATTTCCAAAACAGTGTGAAATATCTTAGTCCTTGTAATCAGCCAAATAAATCACAAAACATAAATCATGGCTCTGTTCTTGCTGCAAGGTGAAAATCAATCCGCCGCCTCCTAGGAAACGAAAAAACAAAACTAGCCTCAGAGTGCCATCTAGTGGAGAGATCTAGTATGACCACGAAGGCTACTAAATTTTTCTACATGTGTGCTGTGCTCAGTCCTCTCTGACTTTTTTTGAGACCCCACGGTTTGCAGACTGCCAGGCTCCTCTGCCCATAGAATTCTCCAAGCAAGAACACTGGAGTGGGTGGCCATTTCCTTCTCCAGGGGATCGTCCCGACCCAGGGATCAAATTCGGCCTCTTGCATCTCCTGGATTGGCAGGTGGATTTTTTCCTGCTCCAGCACCTGGGAAACCCCAACTTCACCCAGGCTTTACACAAAACAAGAGAATAATTCGAAGAGAGCCTGTTGTCCAGGAAAGTCCTAGCTGATACCTGGCAACTAAGGAGAGAAGTTGAAACCTAGAGACTGAGATAGTGGTTAGCATTTCCTTTTCTCTCCTCTCTTAAAAAAAAATAAAAAAAAAAAAACCCTACTCCCTGGCTTAGAGGGAATGAAGGAGCAGGAAGAAGCCTGCTGTATGTGAAAAGAGCTGTACATACTTGTGCTCAGATTCCCGGGAGGGAGGGAATGGTCTCACTGGGGTGACTCCCTGAGACAGAAGAAATGACAGCAAATAACCAGGAGCTGGGGGAAAAAATGCAACTCCCTCAAGAAAAGTTGACACTAGTGAAGATATGGCAGCAGTAAAGCGACTTTTAATTATGAATGTTAGGGACTGTACAAGAGGAAGGCAGCCTCCTGGGAGCCTGGAAGTCGAGAGATTGCCCTGAGGGTGGGAAGGGAGAGGAGTGCAGAGACGAAGATCACTGGAATTCCAGTTCTACCGCTAAGATTCCTGCTCGGGGAAGGAGTTCGGCAAGCCCCCTGTGTATAGCTATAACTTGGCTCTTTATTAACATGAAAGTCAAAGTGTTCGTGCCTCCCACATAGTCCCGAGTCTCCCGCATCGCAAGCGGATTCTTTACTGTCTGAGCCGCCAGGGAAGCCGATCTTTATTGGCATAAATGCCTATATTTCCTAAATAAAGATGAGTACGCTAAAAAAGTGAAAGACTTTTGCTGAACACTGTCTTTACCTAAACTTGGTAGAAAAGGGGGCTGTCTTGAGCTACTCTATAAGTAGACTCCATAAAGAAACAGAGCCCGAATCTTAGTACATCTAAATCTTACGGATACTTTTAGAGAAGAGGGAGTGCAGGCCTCATCTGCTGAGATTTGGGGATTGATCTGAACTAGGACTTAGGGATTTGCAGGACCATTCCCATTCTGCTGCAGGCTGTCTGGGACCATATTTAAGAACTACTTCCTGCTGAGTCAAGACCAAGTGAGCCGAGACTTCCTGCCTCCAAGGAAACAAAAGTAACACCGAGAGTTGCTGAAGTGCTGTCTGTGCCGCTGCTGTTAGCTGGCTGTCCTAGGAGACCATCGGGTTCTAAGTGGACCGCCTCGCCCATACGCCCAGGAGTTCCACTTTATTATCTACTTACTATTTGGGGCTGTGCTGGTCTTCATTGCTGCGGGGAGTCTTTTCTGTAGCTGCAGTGAGTGGGAGCCGTTCTCTAGTTGCATACGCGGGCTTCTCGTTTCAGTGGCTTCTCTTGTTGCAGCGCGCAGGCAGAGGGCGATGGCTTCAGTACTGTGCACGTGGCCCAGTAATGGCGGCTCCCAGGCTCCAGAGCACTGGCTCAGTAGTTAGGGCGCCTGGCTTCAGTTGCTCTGCAGCACGTGGGACCTTTCCAGACCAGAGATGAACCTGTGTCTCCTGCTTTGGCAGGCAGATTCTTTAACACTGAGCCACCAGGGAAGGCCTGGGATTTCTCAGTTTTAGGACTGAAGTTGCCACACCTTGGGAGAACCTGCAGCTCCAAGCAAATTGGGATGGCTGGTCTCCTCACTGAATACACCATCTTAAAAGAGTTGTACACAAGGGTAGCTTCCAGAAGCAAGCTCGGCAAGGAACACGAGGGCGTCTTGAAGTCTTATACACTGAGAACCTTACCATTGGGGAATACCTGAGAAGTTATACCAATATGAAGAGTAAAAGTCCATCTGGACTTTTCTAACAATAGGAAAGAGCTGCTATGCAGAGTGCTCAGTGGTTGGAGCCATCACAGGAGCAATAGATGACCTGTCCTGCTAGAATCAACTTTTTTTTAAGCTTTAGTATTCCCCACCCCTCTTTCCCCCACCCCCCCTTTTTCTTTTTGCAAATCAGTAAAATCAACTGACAATAAAAGGTAGAGAGGAAATGAATTTGGCATAAACTTCTATTAGGAAAGAATAATGTAAGCCTGAACTTGGTATGAAGTCTTCTGAAACCTCCAATTCCATTAACATGTCATCCCTTTGCATCCCAGAAACAAATTAACTCTTCCTCCCAGTTTTTCAGTACGGTCCATTATGCTCAGTCATGTTCAACCCTTTGTGACCCTATGGGCTGTAGCCTGCCAGGCTCCTCTGTCCATGGTTTTATTCTGTCAAGGATACTGAAGTGGGTTGCCATTTCCTTCTCCGAGGGAATCTTCCCAAGCCAGGGATCAAACCTCGATCTCCTGCAGCTCCTACATTGGCAGGTGGTGGATTCTTTACCACTTAAGCCACACGGGAAACCCAAAAATCTCATTAGGAACTATGGCAAGTTTTGAGACCTAACAGATCAAGTCAGTTTTACAGACCTTGACTTTTTTACCTAGATCTAAAATTGTCAACAAAGAATACGACAGAAGACAAGGATACAAGTGCTTGACTTTTTCCAAACACAAAGAGTACAGTTATAAATTTTATAAATTCTCTGTTGCAAATTATATCTATTTGAAGATACATGTGTTTGATAGCAATAGCCTCAATTTCATTGAGAAAATGTATGTCTACCTTTTGAATTAAATTCTAGGAAACTGCCTAACTAGACTTCCCCTTGGAAGATCAAAGGTTTCCTAAGATCGGAGGATAAGATACTCCTTTCCTGTGCAAGTGGGAATTGAATGAGCTTGAATGGGTGTGGTGGAAATAGCCAGTTGCTCGCCAAATCTAGGAACACCTCTTCTTCTTGGACACAGAGCCAGACCATGCTTCCCTGCCTTCCTTGTACCCAAGTTTAGCCATGTGATGGAGTTTTTAACCAACAGAAGGGAAGCAGAAGTGATATGCACTACTCCCAAGAGTAGTCTATGAACATTTACCACATAATCAGTGTACATTTCCCTTCAAGTTGATAGAGATGGTGGCCCTGTAGCATATCCTCAGAAATATTTATTGAAGATGAAAGAAATTCTGTGAACCTGGAAGCCTGGATGACCACTGAGGAGAACATCCTATCCCATCACTCATCTGGCAGGTAATCTATGTGAGTATTGTGCAAGAGCGATTATATTCTTTGGGGAGTACTAATAGCAAACTTGGAGAAGGAAATGGCAACCCTCTCCAGTGTTCTTGCCTGGAGAATCCCAGGAACGGGGGAGCCTGGTGGGCTGCCATCTATGGGGTCGCACAGAGTCGGACACGACTGAAGCGACTTAGCAGCAGCAGCAGCAATAGCAAACTTATTCTACTTTCACTAATTTAAACAATTCCCTAGGACAGGCTGCATGATAGAACTTTAGAACTTTCTGTAAAAGAAAATATCCAAGGACTTCCCAGGTGCTCCAATGGTTACCTGTCCACCTGCCAAAGCAGGGGACACAGGTGTGATCCTTGGTTCACTGAGCTACCACATGCTGCAGGGAATCGAAGTTAATGCGCCACAACTAATGAGCCCCTGCTCTCCAGTTCCCGAGCCAGAGCTAGAGACGCCCACACACCTCAAGCCGGTGCTCTGCAAGAAGAGGCCACTGCAATAAGAGGCCCACACACCTCAACTAGAGAGAGTAGCCCCCTCGGCACAACTAGAGAAAGCCCACAAGCAGCAAGACTCTATGCAGCCAAAAATAGTTTTTCTAAATTAAAAGAAAATATCCAAGTGATGAGCATGCATCTCAGTGTGAAGGTACTTCTTCTAAGCCAGTACATTTCCCAGCAGAGAGTGCAATGAAGGGATATGGTAGCAGGCAAGCAAGAGTTCTCTTTCATTCACTTTTGCTAAGGTTAATAAACATTACAGTCTCATAATAAATGAAAAAAATTAAATTAGAGTTGAAAAGGAATATCATGCTGCTATTTAACATTTCCCCAAATTGAAATTCTTACTGAACATAAGTTTTTAAGTTGTAAGTTATTTTAAGGCTTCTGAATATCGTCTCCATATTTAAAGAAGTACATACGTCTCCCAAGGCCCCATAAAATGGAGAGTGGGTCAAATGTGCCAACAGCTTCAGAAAAGGAAACCCCTTAAGTGAGGGAAGTGCTGCTAATAAGTGGAAAGGTTACATTTTATTGAGTATACATACTTACAGTCACAGTTTTAAGTTTCATTCAAGCAGCACTGCCAAGATTCAAGTTTATAATTAAATCCCCATTTTACAAAGATGTCAGTTAGTTTATTCAGTGGTTTTATGATTTAATTAAGACTAAGACAACTTATTTTAAGCCTGAGTAGTTTTAATGGGAAAGTATAGTTTAGATTACTAACCTGATGTTCCAGAGGGACTGCTCCCTTGTAAAAGAGCAGTTCACTGTAAGACTTCCTCACTTTCACACTTTCTCTTCATGGAGCGCATTTTATGACTCAGTCATGTGGTTTACACACCACTATCTTAACAGTAGCTACTTCCCCATCCAACCCCCACCACACACACACACACACACACACACACACACACACACACACACACACACACAGATACACAGAGTCTTATAGACTTAGTTTTGTATTTGTGGTGAGACTGTAAGAAGAGCGACTAAACTCCTACATACGGATGGATAAAGATGCACCTTGTCTAATGAATACAGTGAGTACTGCTTGTCACAATTTTGCAACATGCACACACCAAAAAACCCTTAAACTAATGAGATGTAATGGATTAGGAAAAGAAGGAGGTAGATCCTAAAAACATGCAAAAAGCTTTGCTACACTGGCCTCTCAAAGAGATTTATCTTGAAGTAGGAGATGTGAGAACTCATCCCATACATATGATGGCCTTTCCTACCACCAAGGAAAGCAAAAGGAAGAAAGGTGATGGGTCTGACTCATAAGAATTCAGGTGGCAGAGGAGAGTCAGAACATCATGCAATATGTTATTATGGTGTAACATTTGGTTAAAACTAAACACTTATAAGGGCTTCCCCCAGGCTCAGTGGGTAAAGAATCCGCCTGCAATGAAGGAGACCTGGGAGATGCAGGTTCGATCCCTGGGTCAGGATGATCCCCTGGAGGAACAGTATGGCAATCCACTCCAGTATTCTGCCTGAAGAATCCCATAGACAGAGGAGCCTGGTGGGCTACAGTCCATGGGGTTGCAAAGAGTTGGACACGACTGAGCAACTAAGCACAGAAGCCATCATTTGTAAGGATGCATAAAATGCCTTAGTGGAATTTATATTGGGTATATGAAAACTTCATGATAAAAGCTCTTAAAAAGAGATATCTCCTCAGGAGTGAACCCTGATGTCCTGATGTAAACTATGGACTTTGGGTGATTATAATGTGTCAATATAAGTTCACCAATTGTAACAAATGTACTACTGTAGTGGGGCAAGTCTAGGCTTGGGTGGGGGGAGGTTAATGGGAAATTTCTACCTCCATTTTTTATTGAAGCATAGTTGATTCACAATGTTGTGCTTGTTTCTGCTGTACAGATTTAGTTTATATATATATATATATACATATATATACATTATTATTTATTACAGGATATTGAAAATACTTCCCTGTACTATAAGTAGGACCTTGTTGTCTATCTCTTCTATATATAGTGGTTTGTGTCTGCTCATCCCAAACTCCTAACTTACCCCTCCCCTCCCTTCTCCTCCCTTTAGTAACCACTACGTTTGTTTTCTATGTCTATAGGTCTTTTTCTGTTTCATAAATATGCCCATTTGTGTCCTATTTTAGATTCCACATAAGCAATATCATATGGTATTTGTCTTTTTCTTCTGATTTACTTACTATTTACACCTCGATTTTACTGCGAAACTAAAACTACTCTTACAAATAAAGTCTTTAATAAAAAATAAACAAATCATCTACTAAGTAAAAACTTGAAAGTAGGGTACCATACACACAGAGATCAAGAAAGAATAAAGAAAGTGGGGGTAGAAAAGATGATGAACAGAGAGAACACACATATAATAGCTCAGATTGGGCTACACATTTGCAAGATACACAAGTATGAGTCTAATTTTCAAGAAGTTTCTCCAAACTGGAAAGCAAGACTCATGCAATGAGACAATAAAATGCTACCAAAAAGCAGTATGTGATTAAATATCAAGACAAAATGGCATGTTGCTGAGGAAAGACCACTGTCTTGTGTTATAAAACCTGGAGACGCAAATTCTCATCACGGCTCTGCAGTCATCAGCTGACAATGGCAGTTTCACTTAAGCTCTTCAAACCTCACCAAAAACATGAACCATGTGATCTCTTTAAAGTTCTTTCACTTCTACATTCTAAGATTTTAACGATAATTAAAGTAGGATGAGAACAAATGTGTTTTCAGGGGATACTGCGAGAAAACAGAACTTGAAATGGGCCTTAAAGCAAAGGTCGTTTCCAGAAAGTGTCCAAGAAAGACAAAGGAGATTCCAAACACTGAAGAAAATAAAGAACACAAAGTAAAAACGGAATACAGTGACTGGTGTGGCATATCCACACAAGCAAGAGACTTAACCTGAGTGGCTAGAGATCCATGTCAGAGACAGACACCAGATCATGAGGAGTTTTGAAAGTCAAGGTAACAATTCTGATAAAGAAACTTGAAAAGACAGTAGGGGAGACACAATTAGAGGGTACCAGCAAGAATCAAGTGTTAAAGAAGTAGTGTGGAAAAGAAATGAACAGAATTATAGGGAATCAAAAGGGTGTCTTAATGATGAAGGCTACTGTGCAAAGGGCTAGTTGGCCAAAGGATATGTTTTGAAAAAATTTATACACATAGTTTCATAAAATAAGGTTGAAATATGCTGGTTCTAAACTGCTCCCAAGATTTAAAAAAAAAAATTGAAATATAAGATTGTTGTGTGTTTGCTTATCTCATAAATATAGAGTGGATTCTTATAATCAGTTCTATTTCTGGTCCTCATATACTCTGTTCAGGGAAAAAGCAAGCACTGGTATTGCCAATATTATGGGAAAAGAATAAAACAGAAGAACTGTTTGCATTGTCTTAATGTTTATAATTAGTGAACATTTTGTAACAAAAAATAAAAGTAACTTTAAAAAGTGAGTGTTTAGCATAAGTATTCACTATACATGAGGCCATTGGTAACCATACTGTTATTGGTGAAATATTTTGTCCTACAGGCTGTGAAAGTGAAAGTGTTAGTCGCTCAGCCATATCCGACTCTGCCACCCCATGAACTACAGTCCCCCGGGCTCCTCTGTCCATGGACTTCTCCAGGCAATAATACTAGCATGGATAGCCATTCCCTTCTCCAGGGGATCTTCCCAACCCAGGGATCAAACCCAGGTCTCCTGCATTTCAGGCAGATTCTTTACCATCTGAGCCACCAGGGAAGTCTTCCTATGGACTATAGTCTCATTTTTAATATTTTCAAATTGCCCATAGCTTCAAGTATAAGAGGAGCACTTTGTGTGTATTTGAAAAAGGAAGAGGGAAAGATTCTCACACTAATTCTCATCAGAAATTTATTAAATTTGACCCAGTCAGAGACAGTTTGGTGAAAAATGGCATGTTCATGTATAGCTTATGGAAACAAAAAGAAGCAAGCCTAGAGAAACACGAGTGTTCTTACACAGAGGAGCTAAGAGGAAATTGAAGAATTTAGCAGTTCCTCTTGGTGAAAAACTGGTAGGCCAAAATCGGCTAGCAGCGGTGGTATTATGCAGACAGAAAGCAACCGGGCACCTAAATAGCAGCATGCTATTAAGCTAAATATAAGGAAAGGTTCATTTACTCTATGAGTTGTTTCAGAATACAGGAAAGCAAGACAAAACATGGGGACGTGAAGTGATGGGTTTTCATAGTTGTATTTAGAGAGGGCAACGTTATCTCAGATGTGTGCCTGTCAACATGTAAAAGGACAGATAAGAGTGCTCAGAGATTTGGATGAGAATTATTATATCAGTAGCCTAAGAGAGTAACAAATTGTGAAGAATTAAATGAATATTGAATACATGGTTATAATTAAAATGCTTCCCTCTAAGAAATTATGATAAACAGTTTGTGTTCATTCTTATATCCTCATTTAAAAAAAATCTAAACCTTGCAGAAACCAAGAGTTTAATTAAATTTAATTGTACTTTAAGCTGCAAACAAGCCACATAGATTACCACTATCTAGAAATAACCACTTTTATCACAGTGAGAGACTTTATTTTAGGGGGCTCAAAAAATCACTGCAGATGGTGACTGTGGCCAAGAAATTAAAAGACGCATACTCCTTGGAAGAAAAGCTATGACCAAGCTAGACAGAATGCTAAAAATCAGAGACATTACTTTGCCAACAAAAGTCTGTCTAGTTAAGGCTATGTTTTGTTTCAGTAATCATGTATGGATGTGAGAGGTGGACTATAAAGAAAGCTGAGTGCTGAAAAAAAATGATGCTGTTGAATTGTGGTGTTGGAGAAGCCTCTTGAGAGTCCCTTGGACTACAAGGAGATCAAACTAGTCAATCCTAAAGGAAATCAGTCCTGAGTATTCACTGGAAGGACTGATGCTGAAGCTGAAACTCCAATACTTTGGCTACCTGATACAAAGAACTGACTCATTTGAAAAGCCTGGGAAAGATTAAGGGTAGGAAGAGAAGGGGACAACAGAGAATGAGATGGTTGGATGGCATCACTGATTCGATGGATATGAGTTTGAGAAAACTCCAGGAGTTGGTGATGGACAGGGAAGCCTGGTGTGCTGTAGTCCATGGGGTCACAATAGTCGGACATGACTGAACGAATGAACTGTACTGAAATACAATTATTACACAATAAACTGAAATTATTTAAAATATACCAAGTAATGAGTTTGTTATGTGAAGACACCCCGTAAAACTGTCACCACAATCATTACCTAATGATAGACAAAGAAAATTTTGAAGATAATATATATGTTCATTATTTTGATTGTGTATTTAAAAACACAACATTTTTAAATAAATATTAACTCTTATAATTATCTTCAAAATCCTAAGACATTGATATTATTTTTATCTCCATTTAAAAATAAGAAAATTAAGGTATAAAAGGATTAAGTAAATTCCCAAGATCATACAACTAGTAAGCATCAATTGAATTTTACCCTTGGCATTCTGGAATATAAATTATAAATTTAAGTATTATATCTATACATACATACTGGTAAAAAGATAAAATTTCTTTGGCAAAATAATGTAACCACATTAAAGTCACATTTCAAAGGTAGTCAATTTTATTTTACTTGGATTTAAAAATATATAAACAGAAGTAGGCATGAAGGAATCGTTGAACTTTAAATAAATTTTCCTTCACTAAAGATGTTATTTCTGCAAGATCCCTTAAGTTTATAAAAATAAATTATTATAAACATTAGTAGAATAAAGGGAAATTGTGACTCTTACTTAGTTTATTTAGCATCCCTTAAGAGCTTAGAATGAAGATATTACCTAACTTTAATGGAAAGACTATGTAGCATATTGGTTGGGTATATGTCACCTTCTGGGAAGCTATTTCTATGGAAGTGAGTTTAATGTGAGACAGTAATGAGAGACAAAGGGAGAAAAGGGGGGAGACAGAGAGAATGTGACACAGAGCACATAGGGAGAAATTCTCAAGTGTAAGTCAGTGGTTGAAACAAGTGATGCTTTTGTGTCTCAGGGAACATTTCACAATGTTTGGAGACATTTTTGGTTGTCCCAGTTTGAATATTTCTGGCACCTAGTGGGCAGAGGCAGGGATGCTGCTAAACATTCTACAAAGCATGGGATCAGCCTCCTTCTAACAGCAAAGCGTCATTTGGCCCCAGAAGTCAACGCTACCCTAGCTGAACGAGTGTGAGAGAGAAGTCATGGGTGAATCAAAGCTAGAGACAGAACAAAAGGCAGCAGGGGCTCCTGGGCAGCCGAAGCTGCAACAGGAAAAGCCAAGCCAAGAGGGACGCGGAGCACTTGCCCACAGTAGCAGAGCTCTTACAGGGAATGACACAAACTAGAAACCTACTTCTGAGGCCACAGCAGGAACTGTCAAGAAAGAACCCAGTCTCCAGAATGATCCTGACCCTTGACTCACATTTGAGCTTCCCCTAAGATCTGCTGAGACATGTTTCCTGCTTTATTTATAGGTGAAACAGAAATAGCAGAGAAGGCAGTGGCACCCCACTCCAGTACTCTTGCCTCGAAAATCCCATGGATGGAGGAGCCTGGTAGGCTGAAGTCCATGGGGTCGCTAAGAGTCGGACACAGCTGATCGACTTCACTTTCACTTTCATGCATTGGAGAAGGAAATGGCAACCCTCTCCAGTGTTCTTGCCTGGAGAATCCCAGGGACGGGGGAGGCTGGTGGGCTGCCTCTATGGGGTCGCACAGAGTCGGACACGACTGAAGCAACGTAGCAGCAGCAGAGAAATAAACTTCTCTCTCTTGCTAAGCATTTAAACATTCCTTTTTATTTTTGGAAAGCTGCAAGAGACCTAAAAGAATCTCCCAGTTTGATGAATTACATATTACAGCCCTATGATCTTTGGTATTGAAATATATATAATCAGGAATTTCCCTCAAATCATTCATTCATTTCACCAAAATGAGTTCACACTGTTTTTCACATATATTTCTGTTCCCCTCTACATGAAAAAATCAAACTTATGTTACTGGTATGGTCTGATCTTTTAACAGAATCTTTAATAACTATCGAGTTAAAAACTTAATATTATTTAATATTAAAGAAAGATTATCATCTCCTACTATTATTTTAATATTATTAAAGAATGAAACAAAATCATATAATAAAACTCTTCACAATTGCAAACAAAATTAT
>SJYC01033107.1:0-15001 GCA_006408675.1 Madoqua kirkii | reverse complement strand
TAAATGTTAAGATTTTCTAAAGAAATGGTAATCATAGGGGCTAGGTCATCGTTGTTATATTGAAATAAGGGACATAGAATGTGCAAGATGCATGCATGCTAAGTCATTTCAGTCGTGTCTGACTCTGTGCGACCCCATGGACTGCAGCCCGCCAGGCTCCTCTGTCCTTGGGATTCTCCAGACCTGCCCTGCCTCCTCCAGGGGATCTTCCCGACCCAGGAACTGTACCCGTATCTTCTACGTCTCCTGCGTTTGCAGGCAGGTTCTTTACCACTAGTGCCACCTAGAAGCCCCCAAATATGCAACATAGTTACTAACAAATGCTAAGTGCTCCTAAGTGTTAGTCGCTCAGTGGTATCTGACTCTTTCCGGCCCCATGGACGATAACCAGCCAGGCTTCTCTGTCTACAGAATTCTCCAGGAAAGAATACAGGAGTGGGTTGCCATGCCTTCCTCCAGGGAATCTTCCCCACGCAGGGTTTGAACCTGGGTCTCCTACATTAGTGGCAGACTCTTTACTATCCGAGCCTCCAGGGAAGTCCTAAGGGCTCATAAATGTCAATGATTATTGTTGTTGGCATTTGCATCATCATGATCTCAGAAAAGTAATTTTTATTAAGTCTAAAGTTCACTCAGTGCAATGAAGATAGCCACAAAACTACTTATTTAGGACTACAGCTAATTTACTGCTGTTTTCTAAACCTACAGCTTATTTTAGATTTATTTAGACTCATCAATTGGGTAGGGAAAAAAAATTTTCCAAAATTGAAAATAAGTGACTTACTTTTAAATATCACTCCATTTACCTACTGGAAGCTTGGGAAAGGAAGGACCAAATAAGAATCAATTCTGACAATCCTTCTTTTAAGCTTGACAGCAGAGAAGAACTTAAGCCACAAAAGCGCAACCGTTAATGATAGTGGAATTCAAACTTAATTTCCATATGACAGAGAGAGGTGAAAAAGTGGTTGTCTCTAACATTCAAATTTTCACAATAAAGGGCGAGTGAAGGTAATTGCTCCAAACACTATGACAAATTAAGGCAGCACCGCTGATTACTATACTGGAGACGGAGAATAAGCACTAATTACCATGAAGAGAAGACTTGAAAAACACTCAAGTCAAATGTCATAGAAATGCCAACCCACAGGCTGAGCTGGACTTCCAGTTTTAGAAAGCAAGTACAATTGTGAGTCATATTAGGATGTCAGTGGGGACCACAGATACTGCTCTAAAACTTTCCAATAGAAATATTAGGGATCTGAGCTTAAGCCTAGGAGTTAAACAGGAAAGTTATGAGAAGACTTCATTTCTTTATGACTCCATTCCTTTAGGGTCTATTTTGTAATCTACAGAACCATAAAGAAAACTGAGGTTTTTCTATGATTTTAACCAGATGAAAAATGCAGTTTATTCAGATTATTTGGCAAGTCAGAGGGGAAAAAAATGAATTCTGGCAATTATGTTTTTGTACTGTTATTCCAGTGTGTTACAGCTTAGTGATTTTTTTTTTCCTCAAGTACTGGGTTTCTTCTCAGTGGAAGTAAGTTGTTCAGCATGTTCAAAGTAGTGGTCAGGTAATTATGCTATTTTAAATCTTATAGAAGGTGCTCTCCTAACCAATTTAACAATTTAGGAGAAAGGTTTAATTTCAAGCTCCAAATGAAACTGTTCTAACTCTAAAAATTTCAATCAGATCCAGAAAGACAGTATAATTCCTCTTTGTTGGCAATGGAGATGTTTTAAGGAAGGTAGATCTCCCTATATCCTGCAGAACGGAATAACTGGACAGGTCAAGCTAGGGACAAGCCCAGCTGCCCAGCGCCCCTTTGTATTTCTGTGCTTAACACTGTATATGTGACCTAAAAGTGATTTTGATTAACCAGAGAGAAAGAAAGAAATATTTTTAATATTTCAAAGAAAGAAACTATTTAATTTTTTTTATATGTACTGCTTGTATGTGAAGTTGCTTCAGTTGTGTCCGACTCTTTGCAGCCCAACAGACTGTAGCCCGCCAAGCTTCTCCATCCATAGGATGCTCCAGGCATGAATACTGGAGCAGGCTGCTATGTCCTCCTTTGGGGGACCATCCCAACCCAGGGACTGAACCCACGACTCTTGCGTTACCTGCACTGGCGAGCGGGTTCTGTACCACGAGCCCCACCCAGGACGCCCTTATGTGCAGCACTTGTTTTTAATTCTCACTCCAGTCAATAACTGGTCTGATCAGTCAAGTATTTTTGAATCCCCAGTACGTGGCCTCTAATATTTTACATTCTAGTTAGCAATGGGAAAAATTCAATATAACAAATATCTATAAACACTGTGTTGAAATAGTTATTTACAAAGTACAACAGCAACTTTGAAGATGGAGTTGTTAGATATTTACAGTAAAATAAATATGTTTTAGTGGAAATGAATTTGAATTTTGCCTGATAAGAAAACAACGAGTCATTCAGACATATAGGAGGGAAGAAGACATTCAGTTCATTGAAATGAAGGTAAGGCATGCATTCATTCCAAATTGTTTTGAGCGCTTACCACAAAGACAGACTGTTTGTGGTACAGGGATGAAACACAAAGTCAAGTCCCTGTTCTCAAGGAGCTCAAATTCTAGTAGAGGAAAACAAACAAAATAATAAGCAAAACACAACATGTTAGTTGGTGAGAAGAGCGCTGAAGTCCTAGGAAGTAAAAGAAAACAGTGAGGGGATAAAGAGTGTCTCAGGGAGGATTGCTGTTTTGGAGAGGGCAGCCGGGGAGGGCCTCTCTGATAAGGCAGCATTTGAGAGGATGCCTGAAGTGAAGGCACTCTGTGTGCAGACAGGGTATGTGGGACAAAGGCATTCAAGAGAGGGAGAAAGGTAAGCGCAAAGACCCAGAGTAGAGAAAGTGGGTAGACATGTTTGAGGAACAGATTGTACAGATTAATGAAAAAGATTGTGTGAATTTAGTATGGCTGAAGGATGGTCAAGACAGACAGGAGGGAAGGCTAGTAATGTGTACTTCAGGTAGACTGAGTAGCATCTCTGTAAGGTCAGTTCACTTCAGTTCAGTTCAGTGGCTCAGTCGTGTCCGACTCTTTGCGACCCCTTGGACTGCAGCACACTAGGCTTCCCTGTCCATCACCAACTCCCGGAGTTCACTCAGGCTCATGTCCATAGAGTCAGTGAAGCCATCCAGCCATCTCATCCTCTGTCGCCTCCTTCCCTTTCTGCCTTCAATCTTTCCCAGCATCAGGTTCTTCTCCAGTGAGTCAGTTCTTCCTATCAGGTGGCCAAACTATTGGAGTTTTCAGCTTCAGCACCAGTCCTTCCAATGAATATTCAGGACTGATCTCCTTTACGATGGACTCCTTGCAGTCCAAGGGACTCTCAAGAGTTTCCTCCAGCACCATAGTTCAAAAGAACCAAGTCTTCGGTGCTCAGCCTTCTATATAATCCAACTCTCAAATCCATACACGGCTACTGGAAAAACCATAGCTTTGACTAGATGGACATTTGTTGGCAAATTACTGTTTCTGATTTTTAACTTGATGTCTAGGAGAAGGCAGTAGCACCCCACTCCAGTACTTTTGCCTGGAGAATCCCAAGGATGGGGGAGCCTGGTGGGCTGTCTGTGGGGCTGCACAGAGTCGGACATGACTGAAGTGACTTAGCAGCAGCAGTAGCAGCAGGAGCTAGGTTGGTCATAGCTTTTCTTCCAAGGAGCAACTGTCTTTTAATTTCGTGGCTGCAATCATCATCTGCAGTGATTTTCAAGGCCCCCTCAAAATAAAGTCTCTGTTTTCCCGTGTATTTGCCATGAAGTGATGGGACCAGATGCCATGATCTTAATTTTCTGAATGTTAAGTTTTAAGCCAACTTTTTCACTCTCCTCTTTCACTTTCATCAAGAAGCTCTTTAGTTCTTCATTTTCTGCCATAAAGGTGGTGTCATCTGCATATCTGAGGTTACTGATATTTGTCCCAGCAATTCTGATTCCAGCTTATGCTTCACTCAGCCCAGCATTTCACATTATATACTCTGCACGTAAGTTAAATAAACAGGGTGACAATACACAGCCTTGACATACTCCTTTCCCAGTTTGGAACCAGTCTATTGTTCCATGTCCTGTTCTAATTGTTGCTTCTTGACCTGCATACAAATTTCTCAGGAGGCAAGTAAGGTGGTCTGGTATTTCCATCTCTTTAATAATTTTCCACAGTTTGTTGTGATCCACACCATTGAAGGCTTTGGCATAGTCAATAAAGCAGAAGTAGATGTTTTTCTGGAACTCCCATGATTTTTCTATGATTCAATGGATGTTGGCGATTTGATCTCTGGTTCCTCTGCCTTTTTCTTAATCCAGCTTGAACGTCTAGAAGTTCGAGGTTCACATGCTGTTGAAGCCTGACTTGGGGAATTTTGAGCATTACTTTGCTAGCGTGTGAGATGAGTGCAATTGTGCAGTAGTTTGAACACTCTTTGGCATTGCCTTTCTTTGGAATTGGAATGAAAACTGGCCTTTTCCAGTCCTGTGGCCACTGCTGAGTTTTCCAAATTTGCTGTCATATTGAGTGCAGCACTTTCACAGCATCATCTTCTAGGATTTGAAATAGCTCAACTGAGGGGAATATGATCTTTGTTTTACAAAGAAAACTGGTGGTAATATAGACAGCCAAAGTGGAGAGACCAAATATAAGCCTAGTAAAATGGTCCAGGTGAGAGAAGATGACGGTCTAAAGTCAGACAGTGGTCATCAGATGGAGAGATGTAGGAGGCAAAATCATAAGGATGGTCATGAATTGGACTTGCAGAATGAGGGAGAGGGAAGATCCAAAGAGATTCAAAACCTTATGGCTTTCACAAGTAGCTAAATGTCACCATTTGCAAAAGTTTGAATTACTAAAGGAGGGTTGCATGCAAAGAAAAAACAATGAGTTGTATTGCACCCAGTGAATTTCAGGGTCCTAAATAATATCCAGAAAGAGAGATTCAGTATGCAAAAGAATGCCTACAGCTAAAAAGAATACAACAAGCTTATTTATTTTTAAATCAGGACTTGGGCTTCTCAGGTGTTTCAGTGGTAAAGAATCTACCTGCCAATCAATGCAGGCCATGCGGATTGGATCCCTGGGTCAGGAAGATCCCCTGAAGAAGGAAATGGCAACCCACTCCAGTATTCTTGCTTGGAGAATTCCATGGACAGAGGGGCCTGGTGTGCTACAGTCCATGGGATCACAAAGAGTCAGACACTACTGAGCAACTGAGCATGCATAAAAATATAAACACATATGAAGGAAAACAAATGACCAATAAACAAAACTTTCATTCTATCCATGCACTTGCAGCCCAAGCTGTCCCTGGCCTGATGGAGCTGTGAGGTTGAAGGACTGAGACAGAGCTGCCAAGGTCGCTCACAAAACATTCTCAACTTCTGCTAAATCTAGACCTTTCCTCTCTCCCCATTTGGAACTTCCATCTCTCCAAGAGACACTTGTTGATAAAGAGCTATCCAGCATTTCTCTAGTATTCTATTATTATTGCCTCTCTATCCATCACTCAGTACAACAAAGGAAGAGATAACAGGATCCATATTCTTTAGAGAGCAAAGGAGACTGGAGTTATAAATGCATATGTGTTAATAATTTTGCCCATCCCAGAAAGCAAAGCCATAACCAAAATAGGATAGAGACAGTATCTTTGAAGGGAACAAAGAAGATAAATTAGCTACTGCTTAAGTACTGCTTTCTGATTCACCTTGCATCCTTCAAGAGTTCTTAGATTATTTTTCTTGAGACTATTTGCCATTAAATATGCAACTAAACTACCTGAACCTCTTTCTAATTATACTGTTGGAAACGGACTAAATGGAAATAGTAATTTATAATCACAGCACTTTGATTTTGGATCTTTAGTAAGGTTTACTTTGAAACCCCTTGAGGACACTTAAAAACTGTCAAGCTTTTAATTTAATCCCTTAGACTGGAATGCCACAGAAAAGGTCAGAGAAACAGAAGGAATTACGCTCTCAAGAAATTAAGTCCTTTAAAATGGCATGAAACTTATTTGTGTAAATGAAAAATAAGAGGCCAACAATCATATGGTCTTTCCAGAAATCATTTATGTTCAAATCCATTTGCCTAATTTTGCTTAATATACTTGCTGTAATCACAGATTAAAGGCATAATTGTGCCACCAGGGTTGTTAAATACCTATTTGAATCATTTTTCAGAATGGCCTTCCTATGTCAAGGTTTCCCCCATTTTCTGCATATTACTTACCTTGCTATTTATCTGCTACTTCTTTTAAAAAGTAATTTGACTGCTTTAGGAAAGGGAACAGGAAGTAGGCAGTGGCTTTATTACCAAGAATACTTTTAGCTTCATATTTTCTGCGTTGGAGCTTGGATTAAAAGGTCACATCTGAGAATTATAAGAGCAAAGCTGTCATCAAGACAAGTCTGAAATTCATTTCTAAGTATATGATTAAAACACCCATAATTATGGGTTCCCATGGGACACCTGAACATAATAGAACTCTGTTAAAAAAAGACTACATAATAACTAGAATGTCTCAATTCTTTTTTCGCTCCACCATGACAGAAATGGCTGGCTTTCACAGACGGCAGTTTTCAAGTGGCACAGTGGTAAAGAATCTGCCTGCCAGTGCAGGAGACAGAGGAGATGAAAGCTTGATGCCTGGATAAGGAAGATCCCTTGCGGGGAGGAAATAGCAACCCACTCCATGATCCTTGCCGGAAAAAAAATCCCAAGGATAGAGGAGCCCGGCAGACTATAATCCACAGGGTCACAAAGAGATGGGCGCAACTGAGCACATGCACAGATTTTTCAAACAGCTGCAAGCGAGGGAACGCTGGTGGCTAACAGAGGGATGAGGAAGCTCAAAATCTGTGAAGTGGGAGAGGGTAAGATCCCAATACGTGCAGCTTGATAAAATCTCTCTTTCCCATTTGGTTGTATGAATAGAGTCATTTCATTTATTTTATATCAACTTGTGCAGGGCAATGCTAAGTACATAGCTAATGCTGAATAAACATCAAGTGAACATATAAAATATATTGTTTTATTAAATATATTTTGCAGCCTGATATAGAGGATATTTTGTTAAGCATATCTAAATATAATATATAGATATAACTGCAATATAGATATGAATCCTATCTAATCAAGAAACATATATAATTTTAATGACTTCCTAGTGCCAGCCAACAACTTTTCTGTTTTCTGAATATTGACTCCATTAAATTTTTTTGAGTTAGATATTTACATGTTGAGAAAATTTTGCATTGGAATTTGTTCACCATAGTCCCATAAATCTTATTCCCTTTACAAAGTCCATAAAATGTCCCTCACCCAAATTAGATTGATCTCAGCTTATTATATCAAAACATCTGTGTTCCTACTTTATTGCATTTGTGGATGTCTTTCATTGTTTACATTTATCTTTCCCCTCCTTTTACCACTCCTGAATGCTTTCTTCTGTTAAAGCAAGGTGGAATGTAAGTCAGGTTTGCTGAATTTAATTAATGCAGAGGAAATAGCTATCCTAGCAAGAAAAACAAAGTAAATGCTTTCAGAATTTTCTCTACTAGTGAATGAGACTTTCTTTGCCAAGTGTAGATAGAAGTTAGGAATCAGGAAGGTGGAAAGAAATCCATTCACAGATAAATTACTTGAAAATAATTTTGAAATTACTGAATTATTTAAATAAAAAATTAAATATCAACGTGTAACTCCAATGATGGAATTCATCCATTTTCAATATTCTAGGAGAGAAAAGCATAAAGAAAGCAAAAATTTCTGGAATAATTAAGGATTTGGATATAGTGGTCTCTTATACACATCTAGATGTGTATAAGAGACAGGAGAGATGTAGGAGGCAAAATCATAAGGATGGTCATGAATTGGACTTGCAGAATGAGGGAGAGGGAAGATCCAAAGAGATTCAAAAACTTATGGCTTTCACAAGTAGCTAAATGTCACCATTTGCAAAAGTTTGAATTACTAAAGGAGGGTTGCATGCAAAGAAAAAACAATGAGTTGTATTGCACCCAGTGAATTTCAGGGTCCTAAATAATATCCAGAAAGAGAGATTCAGTATGGAAAAGAATGCCTACAACTAAAAAGAATACAACAAGCTTATTTATTTTTAAATCAGGACTTGGGCTTCTCAGGTGTTTCAGTGGTAAAGAATCTACCTGCCAATCAATGCAGGCCATGCGGATTGGATCCCTGGGTCAGGAAGATCCCCTGAAGAAGGAAATGGCAACCCACTCCAGTATTCTTGCTTGGAGAATTCCATGGACAGAGGGGCCTGGTGTGCTACAGTCCATGGGATCACAAAGAGTCAGACACAAACCATATTTACAGATTATATCAAATCTTATTTTATTGTACTTGAGATGAATATTTAAAGGCAGTAAAAGCTAAAATCTTAGATGTAGTTAAAGCCTAAACTTTCATGTCATTCAAATATCTTACTTTAAGAATTAAAAAGGGCCCTGAGAATTGATAAAGTCAAAAAGTTGGTTAAAGTCAGAAACGGAAGCCAGGCGAGAGATGAGGTCAGAAGATTAAAGAAATGGAGTTAGTATTCCCCAAGCGAGTTGGAAGACTGTGATTAAGAAGGCTGTGAAAGCAAAACCAGAACGTGGCAAGGACAGAGGACATGACAGTCAAGGCTGGATTTGCATCCTGCCTCCATCATAGCTTAACTTTGTCAGTTTGAGTAAATAACACGCCACTCTGTGAACACTGGTTTCAATGATCAGTGTACTTTTACAGCCTATTTTAAAAAGAGATAAATGAGAAAATTTATAATTTCTTTAGTCTGAAAAATATCCGATCTATTAAAAGGCTGAAAGAACTCTCATATCTTTAATTTAAATTCACAAATTAGATAAAAATTTGCTTCATACATAGATATGAAGGTAGATAAAAGTGTAGATATAGACATAGACGGACATACAGATAGAGATTTGCCTTTTTCTCCAGAAAAATCTGAGAATTACAGGTACAATGAGATACAGTGAGTCTTTCTATCCCTAAGCACTTAACTCATTACCTCCTAAAGACAAGGACATTGTCCTGTATAATTACAATAACATTATCATACACAAGAAATTGAACACTAATGCAACAATAATCATCTAACATTAGAAATATCCCCAAGTAGTTCAACAATGTAGTGTAGTTATTTTTTTCTCCTCTGATCAAAGATCAATTATGGAGTTATTTTTAAAATTTGGAAAGTGTTTGCACAGTTCAAAATCAAAATTGCATAAAAAGTCATAATCATTGAAGTCTCATCCCGTTTCTCTTTCCCTTCCACTCTCCTCTTAGCAAATACTTCACTCATTTCTGCTTTATCCTTCTCAGGTTTCTTTTTTCCAGCAGTAAGAACCGGGATTAGCTATATGATGCTTGGTAAGTTACATGCTGTTTGTTTGTTTTAGTATTTTAAAAATCCATCTTATTAGGAAAATTATTAGATGTATGTAGTGAGCTAAATATTCTCTATACAAGGCAAATACGAGTATAACAAAAAAGTAAAGTGAAAAGATGAGAATAAATTGTAAGTTTTGTATCCTAATACAATTTCAAATAATATGTTATCCATGTTCACGTACACAACAAAAACAAATTTTATACACTTTCTCATCTTTTAACAAAATGTTGATGAATGTCTAAAGCAAACCCAATGAACTCAATTTGAACATCACTAGTTTAAACAAATATGTTGACTCATAAATAGCTCCTGTATTATTATTACTCAACTACTGAGTTACAAAGTTTCAGTTCAGTTCCGTTCAGTTGCTCAGTCCTGTGCGACTCTTTGTGACCCCATGAATCCAGCACGCCATGTTCCTTAAATTTTAACAGGTAATAAGCTCATTTAGGTAATAAGTTTCCTCAAGACAGAGATATTGATTTATATAATTTATTTGGTTTCTCACTGAGCCTGGTATAATTAAGCATATAATGAAAATGTTTTTAAAAGGTATTGGAAGGATGACTATATGAATGAATTACAACTAGAAGTCTGGCCAGACTGCAAAATTTACATTCTTTAATAAACTAATCATATATGCATATATAGCCACTCCATCTCCTACTTTAAAAGTTACTATTTACAGTATAATTCACATAATTACTCAGAATTAATAGAAAATAAAGACAATTTATTCAATTGATATTTATTTGAATTATCCAGTTGCCTGATTTACAAGTTTTGTCAGTTATTCTGGAACCCATAGACACAGTCTTATCCAAAACATTCAAAATTTGTGTGAGATTTCAAAGTATCAGTACATTATTTCAGAATTCAGTTCCTTTAGAATGCAAAAAAACGTGCATTTTTCACATAGCTTTTTCTAAAGATGTGTGTATGTTATTACCCACAAGATGGTGCTATTTTTCCACCAGCAAGCCTATAACCAGTCATGTGAGACACTCACTCACACACACACACACACACACACACACACACACACACACCACACACGCCACACACACAACCCCCCTCTCCCCCACACACACAGCTATAAAATACAATATACAGGACAGAGGGGAAACAGTTTTATGTAACAGAAATCATGAAAATGTTTCTGAAACAGTTCTTAACGTTCTGCCTTCTCCAAATAGTCTTTTATTAGAATAAGTCTGTTTGCTGATACCTTAGCTTCCTATATACAACTAATTACTCAATGTTCCACACAAACGTGTAATTCATCTCAAATTCAAGTCCAAAACTATAATTCATCTCAAATTCAAGTCCAAAACTAAACCCTTGATCCTCTTCATTGCCCTCCCGCTAAGCTTTCATGGAACTATTGCATCTTCCCGTTCCTTGGGCAAAAATCCTTGAACTCATACACACTGTTTATTTCTCCTTCTGTCCTCTCTTTCTCCTCCTCTCTACCGTCTGCCCGCCCCTCTGCTCTGTCCTCTCTCTTTTCACTCTTCCTGTCTCCCCTCCCCACCCTCTGTCAGCTCCATTAGCAAATCCCACTTACTCTATTTTCAATGGACGGTCAGAAATCACTTCTCCACACCCAGATGGCGCTGCCCTCCTTCCTTCCGGCTTGCTTCCCTACAGTTTCCTCTTGACCCGGGCAGTAGTCACTGGTTTCACTACCACTCAGATCATGTCACTGTCCTGCTCGGAGCCTACAGTCTCCCCATTTCACTCAGGCTGAAACTCAGTCTTGGTTCCCAGTTCTCCCCCTTGCACCTCAGCTCCTACAGCCCTCCCTTCTCTTACTGGGCTCAGGTCACATGAGCCGCCTTGCTTTTCTGCAAATGCAGGAGACCCGCCCCAGTTATGCCTCTCTTCTCTGTTCTTCCCTTTACTTGGAATGATGTTCTGCAAATGATTAAACAGGTACTGCCACAACATTTTCAAGCAACTGATCAGATGGCACCTTCTCAATGAGGTCTAACCTGGCCCAGCCACATTTCAGTACTTTCCTGCCACTTGACTTTCAGCCACTACAAAGACTTTTAACTTCACATTGTTAATATCTGTTCTCCCCACGTTTATGAGAACAGAAATCTTGTTTAATTAATTTAAACCAAAGTTCTAGAATAGTGGTATTAATAGGTGCTCAATAAACATTTGAATGACTAAACCATACTCTAGACATTAATAACTAGTATTGAGATAGTGAAGGACTGGGGAGCTTGGCGTGCTGCAGTCCGTAGGGTCACAAAGACTTGGACACAACTTAGTGATAAAAAACAACAGCTCGATCAAAACAAATTTGCTTTGCTGTTTACAAGAAGTTTTTCATATAGTATAAATATGAAAAAAAATGTGTCAAGTTGATATTAAATTGGTATTAATCTTAATTCAAAAGATATTTACTTACAACCTATAATATAGGACATACTTTCAATAAACGGCTAAACGTTAACCAAAATGGCCATTGCTAAAGTTTGCAAAAGCTCTCTTGACATTACATGCTGTCATTTGATGTAAAGCTTCCTTCAGTAGACAAGATATTAGGAGGATGCAGTAAGCCAAACTACGTTTCCCAGAAGGTTTATTTTTATAACATAAATGCATGTTAATAAATGCATACACATTTTTATGTATGACCAGTTTGGGGCTTTTATGTGAGAACATTTTAATATGGCTTTTATGCCTAGTCTGCACATGTGTAATTGTGGTGGAATCAGATGTGGCTAAAAAAGTCAGTTTGTTTGATTCAGTAAGACATCTCTGTGAGAAGTTGTTCCAGAATATGCGATTTCTAACATTTACACCAAAAATGGGGCCAGGGATTCCAAACCAAAACAACTTTTGGTCACACTCAATTCTGTCACAGTCTTTTGATATGATATGAAGCTAAAACTATGTGTTCCACCCGCTTGACCATTTTTCTTAGTTTTACTAACTACTTTGGCTAAGCATACTTGTTATTAGTAAGTTATCTGACTAAATTGAAAAATAAGTAGTTGTAAGCTCGAAAATTAGTTAAAATGTCAAAATGAATTATGCAGACTCAGGCAAGGCTCTTTATAAAAATTTGTGTCCGCATCTCTTTATGTAACTTTGTTTTGTAACACTTTCCCCCCACTTTCATAATCCTAGTCACATCCTTTACTATGAGAGTTATCATTATTTCAGCAGGGTGACTGAATGATTTTATCAAGTATTGTCAGTTCATAATTTTAATATAAATTTGCCATTTATGTTTTAAACTGTGAAAGTTTTTTAAGTTAAAAAAAACTAGAGTTTATTTTATTCTTGTTTTTAGTGACCTATACTGCTATTTATAAATTTCAAGCTTTCAAATTGATCATTGCAAAGAGGGAGAAAGAGGAAGGAAGGGAGGGAGGAAGGGAAGAAGGAAGGAATGATCTTAAATAATTTGGCAATGTTACTGATGGCTGATGGTTGGGGTTAGGCTAATAAAGTTAATTCAAGACACTGTGCCTTCAAGATGATATTCTCTGATCAAGCCCTGTTCTTTTATAAGGAGGGGCTGTCTGCTGCTGCTGCTGCTGCTGCTGCTGCTGCTGCTAAATCACTTCAGTCGTGTCTGACTCTGTGCGACCCCATAGATGGCAGCCCACCAGGCTTCCCCGTCCCTGGGATTCTCAAGGCAAGAACATTGGAGTGGGTTGCCAGTTCCTTCTCCAATGCATGAAAGTGAAAAGTGAAAGTGAAGTTGCTCAGTTGTGTCCGACCCTCAGCGACCCCGTGGAATGCAGCCCACAAGGCTCCCCCGTCCCTGGGATTCTCCAGGCAAGAACACTGGAGTGGGGTGCCATTTTCTTCTCCAATGTGTGAAAAAGAAGTCACTCAGTTGTGTCCGACCCTCAGCGACCCCATAGATTGCTACCTTCCAGGCTCCCCCATCCAGGGGATTTTCCAGGCAAGGGTACTGGAGTAGGGTACTATTGCCTTCTCCAATTCTTCATTCCAACAGCTGAAATAAACACTACCTAGTATAAAATTTTTACTTAATGGTAAATTGTTTAGTTCTCACCACATGTACTGTGCCTCTTTTTCAGTTGCATAAAAAACAACTTGCGTGCACCCTGCAGGGCCATGGGACAAGTATTGGCCAAATGGCTGTGAATCGCTGCCAATGTCTTGTCATTTCCAGCCCATTCCTTTTAACAGTGCCAGTGAGGTCCCCATGCCCTCTCTCTTTCCCTGCAGCAGTCACCCTGGAAACCAAGCCTTGAGAGGGTATGTCCCAATAGAGTGGGAGAAGTCACCTGGAGTCCCTGAGTAACTTTCTGGACAGGGGTTCCCAGTCCCTCGACCATGGAACGGTGCCAGTCCCTGTCCTGTTAGGAACCAGGCCGCACGGCAAGAGATGAGTGACAGGTAAAACCAAAACCACCCGCACCAGCCCCGGTCCGTGAAAAAATTGTCTTCCGTGAAACGGGGCCCTGGTGACACAAAGGTGGGAGACTGCGGATCTAGAGCAATGACCTCAGTGATCTCATGAGAGATGCATTAACATTTGGGAGACAGATGTGTAGTGCAGCATAGTCTAGCCAATAGGGAAAAATCAAACAGTGAAGTAAAACAGTAAAATCAGGTTTATTTCTAATAAACTCATTTGCTACATCATCACTATCCATCCCATGGCTCTTAATATCTTTTCCATGTTATCTTATCCTGAAAATTTTTAGTACTGTAGTCCCACTTGAAGGAGGCGCCTGAGTTAATTATTCAGTGAACAAACACACAGTACCTATTTGCCAAGTAACGTTATAGGATTGGGAGAGCAAACAGGGCAGTCTTAGCTCCAAATGAGTTTAGACTCTGTGGGGGAGACAGTTGATAAACAAAAATATATATCAACCTAATCATGACAAATGTTAGGGAAGAGTAGAGGGCAGTAAGGGGGTGTGACCTAATCTGGGAATTTAGGGAGGACTGGAAAGGGAGATCTTGGTAAGAGCTGATACTTGATGTTTGAAGCTGGGATCAAGAGCAATTACAGAGGACTTGACCTTTGCAGAGATGGCCATCTTTCTAAGGAAGTGTATCTAAAATTGCATCATTGTCTGGATCATAAAAACATAGATAATTTGTAAGCAAAAATTTTCAACTTCCAAAAACTTGATCTGGGAATGAATACTCTAACTTAACATTTTAGAAGGGGAAAAAAGTTTATTTTCATGCCTATAAATAGAAGTCTAAAGTTGGAAACAAGCATGAGCACAGAAAATTCTCTCCCACCAACTGAAAGAACTCAAGAAACAGCATATTTGGCAGGAATATTCTAAACAGCTTACAAGTGCCAATATCAGAAGAACAATCTTTACAGTATGTAGAAAATTGCTAGTTAATCCATCTCCAAAAATTAAATTTTATAAAATGAAAGCATGTTCTATGTCTCAGTAATAGTAAACGAGTATATAGTTCTCTCAGATTGCTGGAAAATGTAAGCAAGATTTCAAACAAATTATTTCAAACTGATTTAAAGTACAATCTTCCTAATATTATACTTCATCTCTTGCATTTAGAGG
>SJYC01033105.1:0-37835 GCA_006408675.1 Madoqua kirkii | reverse complement strand
ACAGAGGATGAGATGGCTGGATGGCATCACGGACTCGATGGACATGAGTCTGAGTGAACTCCGAGAGATGGCGATGGACAGGGAGGCCTGGCGTGCTGCGATTCATGCGGTCGCAAAGAGTCGGACACGACTGAGTGATTGAACTGAACTGAACTGAACTGTGCATGTATATGTGTGCTTGGCTTGTCACAGTTGGATTTTAAAGGCCAAGAGAGGCTTTGGTCTAACACAGAACCGATAACACTTCAAAGTGCTCACTAAGCTTAGTCCCCTACTGTGAGATGCATCATTTATAAAATGCATTCCTACCTGTAGCAAGGCAAGCCCACGTTTCCTTTGCCAAGGGTCCTCATCAAGGCAAACACTTTGCTTTAACGATCAGCCATGGAAACAGAAACAAAATGTAGAAGTGGTGCGCTGCCATTTGTGGCAATATCATCCATTGTCTTGTAGGCACTGGTATTTTTATTTAGGAGGACATGGGGATGAGAGCTGGAACATATGCTGATGAGTTTGCGTCTGTGTTTAGAGAGGAGAGCAGACAGGAGCCTGGGGAAAACAAACATGTGCAAACGTGGCAGGGAGCAGAAAGCCCAGCAGGGATTGCTGGTTTCCTAGCAATCGATGACCAACGTCCCTCTGGGACTATTCCCAGTAGTACAAATCGTTTTACAAATAGATGCAGGTCTTGGTTTAGCTACTGACATTGCTCGACCCAGGGATGTGTGCACACACATCCCTTACAGACAGATCTTTGAGTCTTGGATCTGGGTTTGGATTTACATTCCTGGGAACCCTTTTAGAAGTTTGCTCCTTGTTTGCCAGACTCTGGATTTTTATCTCAGCGCAGCTGTTCCAACCCAGGGTGTTTAGACAATTTTGTTCCAGGGAATAAAAAACGGGTAGTTGTTATTCTTAATAGAATCAGAACGGTCTCTAAGCACTCAACTCCCTTTGTGCAACCTTCTCCAACTTGCCTGGACCAAAGCCCCTCCCCATCTTTCTCGGCACTCCCAAATTTGATCTGCTCTTAAAACACATTTTTATTTTCCCGGACAGCCATATTTGCACATGTGCTATCTCCTCCAAAAGACTTTTAATTGCACCTTATTTATCTGTCACTTTCCCGTATCCAGCACAGACCTAGCATAGAATAGGTGCTCAGGAACATTTATTAAATGACTGAACAGGTAAACAGAGTCCCAGAGACTTCCCATCCTTCTTCAAGTTGCCCACCCCACCTCGAATCATCAGTCCTGTCTTCCTTCAGCCAGAAGAAAGAGAAGGACTGCTGTCCAGGACTGCTGGTACCTTTGCTGTACTGGCATGGAAACTGGAATGCTACGGTCCTGGAGGGTCATTGCCAACCAGGAGAGGGCAACACAGCATCCTGTGTGTCAGGATGGGTCTTGCCTGGAAGAAGACATCATTCCTGGTACCAACTGTCTGGAGGAAGAACAGCTTCTCAGACAAGCTCTGGCATCTGTGAACCTGGGGGCTGACTTATAGGAATGGAGCTCTCTAAGCTTGACCTCTAAGGCACTGAAATCTCAGGAGGAGGCTCGTGCCTGAGGCAGTGACAGCTACTTGGGGCTGATCCAGAAGGTGGGAGGTGGGGTACAGGGCAAGGGTCTGGGATGGGTGGCTCCCTTCAACAGCATGTGGCTCTTCTGCCGAAAGCAAAGGAGAAAGTCCCGGTTGCTGTCCCCTCGGTTCACTCTCTGTCCTCCCTTAGGACTTAGCCAACTTCCCCCTGCATACTCTGGCCCATCCCAGTTGCTTCATATGAGATGGGTTTGTTTGAGACCAGGCCTGAGCCAGTGGGCTCTGGAAGAGCTTTAACAGGGAGAGAGAGCTCGAGGAGATGGCAACTCTGGAGCCGAATGAACTGCGACTGTGCAGCCAGCTGCCCCTCCCATTCGGGAAGCTTAAACTCCATGCTCAAAACGACGAGGTTTCCCTGCTTGCCAGAACTCAGGTCTCCTGAGAAGCTGGATGATAATGGCACTTTGGCTGGCACGGGATGAGAAGAGAAATGGTGTTTGCTCAGTATTTGCCCCGTATCAAGCACTTTACACACTTGCCTAATCGAATCCACCCAGTAGCCCTGTGATGTAGATCTATTTTTCTCGGCTTAGGGTGGGCCACATTGAGGCCTGGGGAAAAAAAAAAAAAAAGTCCTCACAGCAGAACTGTGCATTAGATCTAGGCTCCCACATTCCCCATCCTGGGTCCTTCGGATTCCTACATTTGAACCATCTACAAAAATGCATTTTCTAGCTCTCTCCCCAGCCCATCATCCCCTGGGCGCTTTTCATTAAGTGCTGAAGGCACGTTTTGGCCTTTTCCTGCTCTTTATCTTTGTGGGTTCAGGACCCTAGGTCTGTTCCTGAGTGTTTCTGCCCTGACTATAGAGAATCACGGGATGAGTGAGAAAAAGCCCTTGGAAAAATCCGATCCCATAGTCACTGTTCTTAGTCCAAGAAGCAGTGCAGGGCTGAGCTGAAAAGGAAATCAGAGACCATCTAAGGAACCCCATTGCTCTGAACAGGGGGACATCAAGATCACAGAGGAAGTGACTTGTGCAGGGTCATATGTGGTAACTGTGATGGGTGGGGCACTGGGCCCAGGCCCTCCAATCTGAGTCACCTGCCTTAGCTCTCGGATGCTTTGGCCAGTGGGAGGCTTGGGTTATATTCCACTGTTGCCATTTGGAGAACAAACTTCTGCCCGTGGCTGCATATAGGTAGCCCTAAACCTGGCACCACAATCTTCTTTAACAGATAAGACAGCTAAGGTCCAGATCAGGGATATGAGTCCTAATGCCACAACTACCAGCGCTCAGCAGAAGGTCATGCCTTACCCCGGGAGCAGTGCGGCTTCAGCCTACTGACAAGCGGGGCTGCGCTGATGTGCGGAAGCACCGTCCGGTCACGCAAGCTGAAATGAACTGATTAGCCGCCCAGCGCCGAGACGAGTCACGCGGCCTTTTGTCTGCCTGCCTTTTTCTCTCCTCTTAAAGTCTGCGTCCCCATTGCCAAGTCAGCAGTCCAATTAACTGAGATTTTTTGAAGAAAGCCTCAAAATTAAAACAACAACAACTAAGGTCTGGATTAGGGAGGCCTGCCCTGCTTCATTGATCCATTGGTGGGTTTGCGATGGATCAGGTTGAAGCTGGTTTCCCCACCATCTCCAGACACTCCTAGGGTACTGATTTAAGGAGATGGAGCCCTAAGTGCTGAAGGCACGTTTTGGCCTTTTCCTGCTCTTTATCTTTGTGGGTTCAGGACCCTAGGTCTGTTCCTGAGTGTTTCTGCCCTGACTATAGAGAATCACGGGATGAGTGAGAAAAAGCCCTTGGAAAAATCCGATCCCATAGTCACTGTTCTTAGTCCAAGAAGCAGTGCAGGGCTGAGCTGAAAAGGAAATCAGAGACCATCTAAGGAACCCCATTGCTCTGAACAGGGGGACATCAAGATCACAGAGGAAGTGACTTGTGCAGGGTCATATGTGGTAACTGTGATGGGTGGGGCACTGGGCCCAGGCCCTCCAATCTGAGTCACCTGCCTTAGCTCTCGGATGCTTTGGCCAGTGGGAGGCTTGGGTTATATTCCACTGTTGCCATTTGGAGAACAAACTTCTGCCCGTGGCTGCATATAGGTAGCCCTAAACCTGGCACCACAATCTTCTTTAACAGATAAGACAGCTAAGGTCCAGATCAGGGATATGAGTCCTAATGCCACAACTACCAGCGCTCAGCAGAAGGTCATGCCTTACCCCGGGAGCAGTGCGGCTTCAGCCTCCTGACAAGCGGGGCTGCGCTGATGTGCGGAAGCACCGTCCGGTCACGCAAGCTGAAATGAACTGATTAGCCGCCCAGCGCCGAGACACGGAGTCACGCGGCCTTTTGTCTGCCTGCCTTTTTCTCTCCTCTTAAAGTCTGCGTCCCCATTGCCAAGTCAGCAGTCCAATTAACTGAGATTTTTTGAAGAAAGCCTCAAAATTAAAACAACAACAACTAAGGTCTGGATTAGGGAGGCCTGCCCTGCTTCATTGATCCATTGGTGGGTTTGCGATGGATCAGGTTGAAGCTGGTTTCCCCACCATCTCCAGACACTCCTAGGGTACTGATTTAAGGAGATGGAGCCCTCCACCGCAGAGATAAAGATCCCTGCCAGCGACACCAGCACAGTCCCTGGGTTGGTGGAAAGTCACTAACAGTACAACATTCTGCTTGGGTCTCCTGAACTTATTTTCTTTGTTATTTGGTGCCTTCTTGCACACAGGGCTATCGCAAGGTTGAGAAGGGCACTGGTGTCCCTGAGGGGCAGCATGAAGTGGCACTGCCTACCATTCACACCTCAAGGCGCCAGCAAGCCACCCTCAGCCTGCGTCCCTGGCTTGCCCTTCACTCTGATTCCACAGACACTCTCTTTCTGTCTCTGTCTCATTAATAATAACCGGCTTCTCCACCAGGCTGGGAAGCTGTTCTGCCTGCATTATTTTGTTTATGTTTGAGATCATTATAGAGTCAGAACAGATACCCAAATGTGTTTTGTAGGTGGGCCAACTGAAGTTCTGGGAGAAGGTATCAGTTGGTGGGTGGCAGAGCTGGGATTCAAAAGTGGGGTATGGGCCTCCCCACCTATGCACGTCTTTGCACAGGACTGCCACCTCGACACTTCCTGTGCCCCATCCTTCTTGGTGTCTTGGACTTTGTTGTTGTCTGGAATGACCCTAGGTGGCTTCCCAGAATTGGTGCACAGCCCCATCTTGCTTCCCAAGAGAACCTGAACCAGTTCAGACATCCATCTCTCCTCGACAAAGAGACCTGTTTCAGAGGAAGATGGCCTCCACCCCCTAGATTGATCTAAGGGTCATCCCACTTCCCCTAGACAATGGAAAGGGTCTTGTAACCACTTCTGGCCAATGAGAGAGCAGGCAGAGACTTTGGAGGAAACTTCTGGAACAATCTCTCCTCTCATCTAAGGGAGTCACAGGAGGAGGGGTTCCTCTTCCTCTTCTGGATATTATTCTGTCCATCCATGGAGCTCAGGACAGTCAAATTACTTTCTGTCTGAGGAGCTGGAACTCAAGATGAAGAACAAAGTCATCAACCTATAGAGCAACAGACAAAACAGACCCAGGAGAGGGCCATGGGCTACTGGAAATGGACATGACATTGCCACAAGGTTTGCAAATTCTTATGAGCCACCTCGAACCCCAGGTTTTCAGCTTCAGGCTCAGTTGACCTCTCTCTCTAGGAGCCCCTTTACTACTCCTGGCAGTCATCTTCCATGATGTGAGATGCCTCCTTGCAGCTGAAAATCTGGTCCCCAGCATGATGCACAGGGCCCTCCATGATCTGCCTTGCCTGGCATCTTACTGCCATCCCATGGGTACCCGTGAACTTCATAACTGAGTTGCCTCCCCTGCCATCGATGTGCCATACCCTTGCACCTCTTTCTGCCTTGATTTGTATATTTTCTCTGCTTGAAATGTCCTGCTCTTCATTCAGATATGTGTGCTCCTTCCCTGGTATTTCTCTTGCACGCCTTTATTCAAACATGATCTGTTAAGCACCTAATAGGTACACTATGTTATTCCTATGAAAACAAAGTTGGTTAAGGAGACAGTAGGGCTGGAGAGGTGGCTACATCAGAGAAGGCATCTCTGAGCAGAATCTGAATGTGGTGAGGGAGTGACCTTACGTGAGTCTGGGAAAGAGTGGTTCTGGCAGAGAGAAGAGCAAAGGCAAAACTCTGGGGGTGGGAATAAGTCTGGTGGAGGAGAAAGCAAGTGTGGATGGAGTGTAGTGAAGGAGGGCCAGAACCGTGGTTAAAAACTTGGCAGGGGTCGGATGTCCCTGGTGGTCCAGTGGTTAAGACTGTGCACTCCCAATGGAGAGGGAATGGGTTTGATCCCCAGGTAGCTCAGCAGGAAAAGAAATAACCTGCAGGAGAATTGGGTTCAATCCCTGAGTCAGGAAGATTTCTAGGAGAAGAAAATGGTAACCCACTCCAGTATTCTTGCCTGGAGAATCCCATGAACAGAAGGGCCTGGAGAGCTACAGTTCACGGGGTTGCAAAGAGTTGGACATGACTAAGTATGTGTATATTCCCCCCAACCCAAAGGGAACTAATCTCAAATGATGCAGCCTTAAAAACAAACAAACAAACAAAAAGCAGGGGTGAAATAATGCCTAGGAAGACCGCTGTAAAGAATCTGGATTTGGGTCCAAGCATGATGGTCTAGGAGGGTGCTAAGAGGAGTGGGAACCATAATGTGATTTGCATTTTGAAAAGGTTGATCTGGCTGCTGGGCTGTGGAGAGGCGAGCCTGGAAACATTCCAGGTGTCTAAGGAATGGGAGGACTTGGATTTCCTTTGGAAGAAAAGCCAGTAGGACTCACTGATGGATTGGATGCTGGGAGGAGGGGAGGGAAAGAGTGGAACTGAATTCAGACTAAGACCTGAGTAATTTGCTGAGTGGAGGCACCACTGTCCTATATGGAAACAAATGGAGGCATGAGTTTGGGACCTGGCACTTGTCAATCATATCACAAGACTTTGTTACAAATCTCAGACTCCTTGAGGGGAGAGTCTATGCATTTTTTCACCTATCTTTCTCATTCTACTTAACCACAAGTTCTCACAAATAATAGACCCTTTAGCCCATTGTTGGTGAAAGTTTTGATTCCTGAAAATTGCAAATGGTACCCAGATAGCCTTCCTTTCATTAGCTCACTTAATTACCAGCAAGCCACTTCATCTTCATTTTGTGCTAGTGGGTGCTAAGTCACTTCAGTTGTGTCTGACTTTTTATGACCGTATTGACAGTAGCCCGCCAGGCCCCTCTGTCCACTGAATTCTCCAGGCGAGAATATTGGAGTGGGTTGCCATGCCCTCCTCCAGGGGATCTTCCTGCCCCAGGGATCGAACCTGGGTCTCCTGTACAGGTTTCCTGCATCGGCAGGTGGGTTCTTTACCACACCACTAGTGCTGGTGACCATCACCCTTTGGTTCCAAGTCAGTCTGACCTCCCGCCTTGTCCATCCCCTCCATCAGTCTTTTCATAGTCAAACAGAATCCAAATGGCTGTCCAGGGAGCCCTAAAGTTAAAGACTCACTCCAGTGAGTCTTCTATTAGCATGTCTTGGTTCAGGCAGGTGTTATGAACTGTTCCCACTGGCTTGCGCCAAATTGGTCAATCAATCACCACTCAGGTACTGAGCACCTTCTATAATAAGCCCTAGTATTTGTAAAACTTTGTAGCTAACAAAGCACTTCTATAGATCCTCTCGTGGGACTGTGCAACCAACCTCTGAATTGACAGGGCAGGTCTCCAGATATTAAATTCCCATTTCATTTCAACTTCTGGAACTTTGTAACCAAGGGCCTTCACTCAGATGGCTCCCTCTGCCTCAAACGTCCTTGCTCTTCTTTTTGGCCTGGGAAACTTCCACCTGAGCTTCCAGAATCACTTTTAATAACAATACCTTCCCTGACCCTCAGGTGGAGGCAATCGATCCGCTCTTCCTCCTCTGTGTTATGTGGGTCACGTGCCTATCTTTTTACTTGTTTTGCTATAATGTGTAGCTGTAGACCACATGAAATGTATAGGACACTTATAAGCATCCATCTCCCTAATAGATAATATTCTCCTTGAGGGGAAGGAATGTCTCTCATTTATCTTAGGGTCCCAATGCCTAATATATCCTCCCACATATAATAAGCAATCAATAAATGAAGGGCCATATGGATATTTGGAAAGCTGGAGGTCACAAAGTGGGGGACTGTGCATATTTTGCTAAGGAGTATGGACCTCAGACTGTAGGCATAAAAGATCCAAGGGAGGCTTGATTTATATCACAGAAGGCAGATGGCAGGCTCATTTCATAGAATTTATTTCCCTGAAAGTTGATGAGGTCTGATTTATGTCTTCCCTTGAAGGTCGGGTTAGGGACTGTTCAACTCACTCCTTCTCTCTAACAAGGGCTTTCACGAGGTTGGCGGGGATGGTGTCAGTTAGACACAGCTTGTTTGTCACATCCAGGGAATGTCAGGAAATTTCTTTCCATCTCATCAAAATTTCATTGAGCATTTACTATGTGCCCAGCATTGTGCTCAATGCTGTGATAATAAGGCAAGGTGTCTGGAAGCCCCCTTTGCCAAAACTGGGGCCTTCAAGGCATGTGCAAGCCAGCATGACATGTCTGGGTTCCCCCATCCCACAGCCTTCAGCCCATGCCATTGTGATCTGTTCCCAGAAGAGCTAGAGCCTGGCTGTGATCAATGAGTGCCTGTCACGCTCATGACACACTCTCCTGAACCATTTCACCAGCACTCAGGTGAGCCTGCAGTACGAGGTTGATGGGATGGGCCCCAGGGAGTGGGGCAGTGGAGGGCAGCAGCATTGATGGATGCAAGTGTCAAAGCTATTCACCAGAAGACTTAATTGACTTTCTCGGGCTCTTCTTTCTGCCACAGAGTCATCCATTCATCATCTACCTACGCAGGCATCCATTCATTTAGTCATTCATATACTCATGCAGATCTTTATCTTTAAAGTGCGTATTTGTATGTCTTCATCATTACATATTCAACCAGCCATCCATTCATGTACCCATCAATCCATTTATTCTTTCATCCATATCTTTATGTTTAAAGCATGCATCTGCCTGTCCTAACTAATGCATAGTTATCCATCCATCCATGCATGCACTGATTCATTTAAATCTTTAAAGTATATATTATTTGCTCAAAAACTCTGAGTGGCCTCCATGTGTCACAACCTAGAAGCAAAGTTGTTTCTCTTAGCATTCACAGATAGCCCTTATATTCTGATCACATCTATATGAGCTCTCCTTTGGCCAAGAGGGTCTGCCCATCTCCCTCAGCAAGTTGGATCTGGCCTTCTCTCCTCTCTTCTCCTCTCCTCTCCTCCCATCTTCTTTTTTCCTAAGTGTCCTCCCCATAACTCCGCTCCACTTCTTGTTGGTTGCAGCCCAACTCTTCATTCACTCAAATCTTCACCCCCTTAGGAGACTATCCACTGTGTTCATGCACTGTTTGTCTCCTGGGTGATCCATCCCATCTCTGAACTCCAAACACTCTTAGCATCTGACCCAGGCCTTTGGGTACTTGGCTATTATGTCCTTGTATTGATCTCTTTTTTGGTAAATGTGATCTTTCTCGTAAGAGACCTGCCCTTGTCCAGTGCTACTGAAGACATTCCTGTGGCTTTGTCCCATCTAGGCCTGGGCCCATCGGAACTTAGAGAGAGGAGTCAGGAACGAGTCTTGCTGCTTCAAGTCTTGTGCCCACGGTTACGAGCCTGAGTCCTGGACACCTGTGAGGCTCTGGCCTGAATCCTCCATTCTTAGACCACCAGCACACACAAGGAGAGTTTGGGGGAGGGTCTCACCTAGAAACGTGCTTGACCTTGATGCTGGTGTCACTCTTCCGGGCCCCAGCATTGGGATGGAATCTGTCTTTCTTACCCCAAATCTGATGAGCACATTCTGGGAACTGACTGGTCCCAGAGAACTATGCTGCTGCTGCTGCTGCTGCTGCTGCTGTGTATACCTCTGAGTGTTATTCCCTCTTC
The DNA here is from genome assembly GCA_006408675.1 of Madoqua kirkii. Taxonomy (NCBI): domain Eukaryota; kingdom Metazoa; phylum Chordata; class Mammalia; order Artiodactyla; family Bovidae; genus Madoqua; species Madoqua kirkii. The sequence continues at coordinate 28,226 of SJYC01033105.1, read as the reverse complement.
GGTTACTTATTGCCATATACCGCTTTGAAACTCATTGTTTCTCATCGTTCTCTAGGTTGGCTAGGTGGTTCTTCTGCTGGTCTTTTCTGGCTTAATGCAGGTGATTACAACCCATGTTGGGGCACCTGGGATGACTCTGCCCGTGTGTCTGGGGCCTCAGCTGGGTAAATGGAATGGCCTTTCATCCTCCACGTGGTCTCTTTCTCTCCACTGGGGCCTCATCCTTAAGGAGGGCCAGACTGGGTTTAGGTGGTTCTTCTGCTGGTCTTTCTGGCTTAATGCAGGTGATTACAACCCATGTTGGGGCACCTGGGATGACTCTGCCCGTGTGTCTGGGGCCTCAGCTGGGTAAATGGAATGGCCTTTCATCCTCCACGTGGTCTCTTTCTCTCCACTGGGGCCTCATCCTTAAGGAGGGCCAGACTGGGTTTCTTGAAATGTGGCAATCTCCAGATTCCAAGAGTGTGAAAACAAAAGCTTCCTGTCTTCCCCAAGCCTTGGCTCTGGAATCACCCAGTATCTCACTAGATGCAATTGGTCAAAGCAAGCCATGAGGTCAGCTCAGACTCAATGGGTAGGGAAAGGGCTTTCATTTCCTGATGGGAGAAGCTCTAAGACATTGGACCAGGTTTTTCAATCTATCCATCTTATCTACCCTGTCCAACCCATCAATGTGATCTCCCCTGGGTAGTACACCATTCAAGTAAGCCTGCATTTGCCACTTTGGGAGATGGTTTACAGTACCTCAGGGCCATCCCTATAGCTGGATCACTTAGATTATCTTCCCTTTATGATACTCCAACTATAGTATATGGTCCATGAGGGCAGGGACTGCTTTAGCTGCCCCACAGAATGTGGGAGCCTCCCAAACCAGGGATCGAACTGGCATCCCCTCACTAGCAAGTGGATTCTTAATCACTGGACCAGCAGGGAAGTCCCTGGCTGGTTGGTTTTAAAGCTTTGCATAAGCATAAATACTATCTTCAGAATGTCTTGTAACTTTTCCTTTCCTTAAGCTTTGCTGGTACATGGCTTATTCATTTCACCATCTCTACCTCTTTGAAGGACTGTAGTTTCTAATCTTTCACTCTCTATACACTCTCCTATGGAGAAGGCAATGGCAACCCACTCCAGTACTCTTGCCCAGAAAATGCCATGGGCAGAGGAGCCTGGTAGGCTGCAGTCCATGAGGTCGCTACGAGTCGGACATGACTGAGAGACCCCACTTTCAATTTTCACTTTCATGCATTGGAGAAGGAACTGGCAACCTACTCCAGTGTTCTTGCCTGGAGAATCCCAGGGACAGGGGAGCCTGGTGGGCTGCCATCTATGGGGTCGCACAGAGTTGGACACGACTGAAGCGATTTAGCAGCAGCAGCAGCAGCAGCAACACTCTCCTATTGTGTATCTTCTTCTAGCAGTTATCACTATCTAAACTCTGCCTTTTGTTGTCATTTGTGGTTTTGTCTACCTGTTCATTGTTTGTCTCTTCCATCCCAATGAGACCTTTGTGTCAGGACTTGGATTTTTCACTAATAAAATTATCAGCACCGCTCCAAAATCACTGCAGATGGTGACTGCAGCCATGAAATTAAAAGATGCTTACTCCTCGGAAGGAAAGTTATGACCAACTTAGATAGCATATTGAAAAGCAGAGACATTACTTTGCCAACTACGGTCCATCTAGTCAAGGCTATGGTTTTTCCTGTGGTCATGTATGGATGTGAGAGTTGGACTGTGAAGAAAGCTGAGCGCTGAAGAATTGATGCTTTTGAACTGTGGTGTTGGAGAAGACTCTTGAGAGTCCCTTGGACTGCAAGGAGATCCAACCAATCCATTCTGAAGGAGATCATCCCTGGGATTTCTTTGGAGGGAATGATGCTAAAGCTGAAACTCCAGTACTTTGGCCACCTCATGAGAAGAGTTGACTTACTGGAAAAGACTCTGATGCAGGGAGAGATTGGGGAAGGGAAAGGGGACAACAGAGGATGAGATGGCTGGATGGCATCACTGACTGGATGGATGTGAATCTGAGTGAGCTCCGGGAGCTGGTGATGGACAGGGAGGCCTGGAGTGCTGCGATTCATGGGGTCGCAAAGAGTCAGACACGACTGAGCAACTGAACTGAACTGAAGGCCAACTTATCACATAGTAGGTGCTCAGTGAATACTTTTTTGAATGAATGAAAGCCTCCTGAAGACTGTGATCAGGCCTTAAACTCATTTATAGACCCTCTCCCCACTCCTGTCAGTACAAGATGCCCCTATATATCTGTTCTTTGAGGATAATTCAATAATTTATTATACATAGTGTGAAAAGTTTTGAAGATTGCAGGCAACTCCTTGATGCCCGTTTCACAAATGCTTTTAAGAGTCTCCTGTGTATCCTGAGAGGATTCTGGTTCTTAAAAGTGAGTCATTTCTTTGGCAACACGATACTTGAACATCTGGAAAGACAAGAGGATGTGGTCTGTTGTGTTCAAATTCCTTCCAATGAACTTAGCCATTCAGATGTGCACTGGCCGGACATGAAAAATAAGAAAAGCCCCAGATCTTGAGGGTGACTATGGGAATGGCCTTGGATCCTGAATCTTAGTTCTTCTGGAGAGAGAGGTTTGCCTTCAGCGTCTGAAACTGAGGATTTCCAGAAACACACAGATTCTGGTCTTCAGAGGGGTCATAGGAACCTCATGAAGGAGAAGTATGGCCTCCATGGCACATATCTGCACAGAAAATCCACAACCACAGAGTAAGAGGGACAGGAGACTCTCCTCCTCAACACCCATCTCCCACGTGTTTGCTCCAACCTGGGCTAAATGGGGCCCTTAGGTTATTTATAGTCTAATCTATCATGCTATTTTCTGTGGCATTTCATTTGATTTTATATTATAAATACACACAAAAAAGTACAGAGAATAAGAGAACAAACACCCACCACCCAGCCTAGGAAATGAAACGTTTATAAATATAACAGACGCCCTCTGTGACTCTCCTAAATGGTATTCCCCACCCACCTTCCTTTCCCAGCAATAAGCACCATCCTGAAACAGATATTGATATTCCCATGCTAGATTTTGTGCCTCTAGTACACGATGCTAAAGTCAGCTTTGTCAACAGTTTGGCTTGCCAATTTTTTTAAAATTAATTTATTTATTTTTGGCTATGCTGGGTCTTTGTTGCTGCATGCAGATTTCTCTAGTTATGACAAATGGGGGCTACTCTCTAGTTGCAGTGCAAGGCTTCTCATTGCAGCGGCTTCTCTCGCTGTGGAGCACAGGCTCTGGGGCTCATGGGCGTCAGAGGTTGTAGCTCTCGGGCTTAGTTGCCCTGGGGCCTGGGGGATCCTCCCGGACCAGGGATCAAACCCATGTCCCCTGCACTAGCAGGTGGATTCTTAACCACAGGACCACTAGGGAAGTCCCTGGCTTACCAGTTTTAAAGCTTTACATAAGCATGCACACTGTCTCCAGGATCCCTTGCAACATTTCCTTTCCTCCAGTTTTGTTCGTAGACTGTTTATTCATTTCATCATCTGTCCCCCTTTGATGGACTACTGTTTCTAATCTTTCACTACTAGAAGGCTGCCATTAACTTTCTGGTTTACACTGTTCTCCCTACGCTTCGAGCCAAAGGTCTTCAGGGTGGAATCAATCCTTTTGGTTCTGTACGTGAAAGGCACTCAGTCGTGTCCGACCCTTCGTGACCCCATGGACTATACAGTCTGTGGAATTCTCCAGGCCAGAATACTGGAGTGGGTAGCCTTTCCCTTCTCCAGGGGATCTTCCCAACCCAGAGATTGAACCCAGGTCTCCTGCATTGCAGGCAGATTCTTTACTAGCTGAGCCACCAGGGAATCCCAAGAATACTGGAGTGGGTATCCTATCCCTTCTCCAGGGGATCTTCCTGACCCAGGAATTGAACCAAGTTTTCCTGCATTGCAGGTGGGTTCTTTACCAATTGAGCTACCAGGGAAGCCTTTGGTTCTGTCTATCTTCAACTTAATTAAGGGCTTCTCAGGTGGCACTAGTGGTAAAAACCCACCTGCCAATACAGGAGACATAATGGACATAATGGACAACCCGGTTTGATCCCCGGGTTGGGAAAATCTCCTGGAGGAGGGCATGGAAACTCACTCCAGTATTCTTGCCTGGGAGAATCCTATGGACAGAGGAGCCTGGCAGGCTACAGTCCACAGGGTCACAAGAAGTTGGACACTACCAAAGTGACTTAAGCACACACATCCTTGATTTAATTAGGTATTGCCAACTCCAAAGTAGTCGTATCTATATTAGCATGAGTTCTGATTGGATACAACCCAACCAATGCTTGTTACTCTGACTTTGATTCCCGTTCATTTGAAGGCGAAAAGTGATGCCTTCTTGCATGCTTTGAACTGTATTCTTTCCACTGTTGACCAGTGAAGCAGGGTGTTATTTCATGCTTATTGACCATTTCTGTTTCTACTTCTTTCTCTTACCTCTCCAGATCCTTTGTCCATTTTCCTATTGAATTGTTGATCTTTTTCATGTTGACTGATGGCAGAGTTTCTTAACAGCAGCACAACTGACATTTTGGACCAGATGATTTTTTCTTATTGGAAACTGTTCTGGGTTATAGAATGTTTAGCAACACCATCCCTGGCCTCTTCTAACTTGTACCAACAGCAAATCCTCCTCTCCCATCCCAGCTGTGGCAAGTGTTTCTCCAACCATTCCCAAACTACCCTCAACTGAGTCACTCATTCATAACAACATTTTACTTTTCATGGATATTAATCCATCGTCAGTTACACAGCTTCTGTGTATCTTCACAGAGACGTTCTGGAATGCACAATAGATTTGGTTCTTCTCTGTTTCAGAAGCTTTGCTTTAGAGGAGGGAAGGAAAAACAGATTGTGCATTATGTCTAAAGTAATAATTTGGGTGCTCTCTCTTCCTATCTTTGTTTCAAGTTTACAAGGTATGTGTTAATACCCCATTTCACAGATAAAGAAACTGAGCCTTGTAGTCTGTCCAAGGGCACTCAACCAATAAGAAATTGAGACAGGGTAGGAAGAATATGGCTTTCGGTCCTGGCTCTGTCACAGATTGGTTATACGATCAGGCATTTCTACATGCATAGAGTTTAGTTTCCTGCAATGGGGCTTCTCTGGTGGTCTAGACAGTAAAGAATCTGCCTGCAATGCAGGAGACCCAGGTTCAGTCCCTGGGTTAGGAAGATCCCTTGGAGAAGGCAACGGCTACCCACTCCAGTATTCTTGCCTGGAGGATTCCACAGACAGAGGAACTTGGAAGGCTATAGTCCATCGGCTCGGAAAGAGTTGGACTCTTGTTGGAGCAACTGACACTTTCACTTTCAGGATGGTAATGAGGCCGGCCACAGACCTCACTGTGTCAGCCCGTTCTACCCAAAGAGCACTGTGGTTGAGCACAGAATAACAAGGCGGGGCAGCCACAGTTAGGATCTGCCATTTCTACTTCCTAATGAGTGACTTATCACTGTTCCCCTTTACGCCTTGCTTTCCTCATCTGAAAATGGAGATTCAGATAACATCAAATTCCCAGGACTTTTTGTGAGGATTAGATGAGATAATCCATGGAAAGCAGGTAACACAGCGAAAGTTCCATACATGCCATAGAATGTCAGTATAATTCTGTGAATAGGTAGATGGGGAAGTCGTCTGGACGGGAAGCCCTGTGAAATGCAGATTATGATATAAAAAAACAATATTTCACTGCCTTTTGATGCAAATAATAATATTCAGGAAGAGTTTTTCCAGTAGGCAGCCTGACCAATTGAAAGGTGGAGAAAGAATCTTGATGATAAGCTTATAGTTTGTACCGTGATGGCATTTTGAAAAGGGATTCCAGCTTACCTTTGGCTCATCCTGTGTCCTAAGAGCATCTCATATCTCCTCTCTCATCTGCTGGCAGCCCTTGGCAGCTGGGCAGTGCTAACTGCAAAAACTCTATAAAAATAAATTTTAACCCAAGGGCTCCAAGGGATCACAGGGTTTGAATGAGGCTCTAAATTCACACCTGTCTTGCTTTTTTCCATAAAATCTACATTTAAAGTGAGTGAGTCAAGCTGCTCTGGACTCAGTAGACTCCTGGGAAGACGGTTGGCCACCAGTAAGCAGGGTCCCCCTTCTAAGAGGGAGGTGAGAGGCTCTTTAAACATGCATGCCAAGAGAGTATGGGCTGCCACACTAATGGCTATGCAGACTCAGAGAGGGACTGCCTGCCAAGTGCGCCAGTAATTAGTTGTTAACACATGGAAATAAAAGCCGATTTAGAAACAGAAGCCATCATTTATTTATAGCAATCCAGCACAAGTATTTTTTCAAACAAAAAGAAAAACTGGACATAGTGCCTAGTCAAATCCAAAGCATCCAAGGAGCTCCAAAGTCATCTAGTCACTCACTTGTCTTCTCTCTCACCTCCTCCTAGAAGTCCACCTGGACTGACCTTCTCTCTCACCTCCTCCTAGAAGTCCACCTGGACTGACTTTCTCTCTCACCTCCTCCTAGAAGTCCACCTAGACTGACCTTCTCTCTCACCTCCTCCTAGAAGTCCACCTCATCCACCTTGCTGAGCCCCATGCCCTTCAACTTTCAGGCTCTCATTCTGCCCCTAACTGTTGTACATGCAAGGCCACCACTGGTTCATGTTCTCTGACCCCTTGCATGTGTGCCACAGTGTATCCTTGATGAATGGAAAGAGCCCAGGCTTTAGAGAGAACCCTGCTTACATCCTGGTTCTAGCACTTTATAACTGTGTGGGCTCAGGCAAACTGTCCTTGCCAAGGCTTGCTGTAAATACAGATACTGAACATACTGAGATATGGAGCCCATGTTGTGTGCCCAGCATAGAGTGGGCATCCTGACTCCATCCTGGGCAAGGTTTGCATCTGCCATTTCTTTTTCTTCTCAATTTCTGGCAGAAAAAGCAGGATGGCACAGAGTGTGCAGGCTCTGGAGCCAGACTGTCTTACATTGAATCTTGTTCTAGTTCCAACCAGCTGGGTGACTTTGGGTGACTTATGTAAGCTCATGGTGCCTCAGTTTCTTCAAGTAGAAAATGGGAACAATAATGGTCCCTACTCACAGGATGCTGTAAGGGTTAAGTGAGTCAGAGTGACTTACCTTCTTACCCAGTGACTCCCTAGGTAAGAAGTCAGAGTGTTCCAGTGTTCTTGGACTAGTGGTGGTGACATGATGGCAGACGGGAAAGGGGTCTTTACTCCTCACTGCCCATAAGCACCATCCTTGCAGCTGCTGAGAAAGGAGAAGGTCCCTGCTTTTTGAGTTTGACAGACCCAAGCTGGGATTGCATCAGTTCCACCAGTGGAGTCCTGGGGAAGGTATAGACCTCTAGAGCATCAATTTCCTTCTCTATAAAATGGGGGGCAGGGGTGGGTAATAGCACCTATTTCCCAACAACCTTCCCAATCCCAGAAGCAGATTTTTTTTCCTCCCCAGAGACTCCAGGTAAGAGATCAGGCCAGCTGACACCTTGACTTCAGTCTCATGAGTCTCTGAAAAAAGAAGTACAGCCAAGACCTCTCAGGCTTCTAACCTACAGAAGTGGGAGCTAGTAAATGGGTGTCATTTTAAACCCTGAAAGTTTGTTTTAATTTGTCACAACAAAAAAATGGATACAGTTTACAAAATAGAAGACTGCCACCTAGAGTAGGGTTATCAACTGATCCTGAGCTCCTGGAAGACAGAAACTGGATGTTACTTATTTGGAGTCCATAGAACCTGGTAGATAGTAGATGCTCAAAAAATATTTATAGACAAATGAATTATCGGATGTATTTTTTTTTAAATGAACAAAGGATCCAGACTCTGTCTATGAACAAGTAACTTTCAAAAAGCTACAGGTTCCAGGATGTGCACAACCAAGAGGCTGCAGAGCTGAGAAGTGAATGCATAAGAGCAAGCAAGTTGGGATCTAATCTCAGCTTAGTCTGCCAGCTGTGTGACCTTGGGCAGGTTACTTAACCTCTCTGTGCCTTGATTTTCCTATCTGCAAAATGAACATAATCAGAGCAATAGCCTCATAGATTGTCACAGGGTTAAATTAAAAAGGAAATACAGAGCAAGCTTGTCTATCATAAATATTCAGTGAATATTGAATTGGTACAGAGATAGAGTCACGATCCTTTGAAATTCATCTTTGTTTTCTTCACAGTGTGTTTCTTCTCTCCTCTCCACCTCCCTGACCCGCATCCCTCATACACACTCCAAGCCTTCTTTTTCTTCTTTGTGAAAATGAAGTTGTTGTTTTGTGGCTAAGTCATGTCTGACTCTGTTGCAACCCCATGGTCTATAGACCACCAGGCTCCTCTGTCCATGGAATTCTCCAGGCAAGAATACTGGAGGGGGTTGCCATGTCCTCCTCCAGGGGATCTTCCCAATCCAGGGATCGAATCTGCATCACCTGCACTGGCAGGTGGATTCTCTACCACTGAGCCACTGGGGAAGCCTGTAAAATGAAGAAGTGAACCTTAAAAATATTCTTCAGTTTTAAAATTTCTGTCACTTCCCTGGTGATCCAGTGGCAGAGACTCTGCTCACCTCATGGTCAGGAAACTAGAGTCCCCGTGCCACAAGTAAAGATCCTGCCTGCTGCAGTGAAGGCTGAGGATCCCACATGCCACAGCTAAGACCCAGCATCAGTTCAGTTCAGTCGCTCAGTCATGTCCGACTCTCTGTGACCCCATGAATCACAGCACACCAGGCCTCCCTGTCCATCACCATCTCCCGGAGTTCACTCAGACTCACGTCCATCGAGTCCGTGACGCCATCCAGCCATCTCATCCTTGGTAGTCCCCTTCTCCTTCTGCCCCCAGTCCCTCCCAGCATCAGAGTCTTTTCCAATGAGCCAACTCTTCTCATGAGGTGGCCAAAGTACTGGAGTTTCAGCTTTAGCATCATTCCTTCCAAAGAAATCCCAGGGCTGATCTCCTTCAGAATGGACTGGTTGGATCTCCTTGCAGTCCAAGGGACTCTCAAGAGTCTTCTCCAACACCACAGTTCAAAAGCATCAATTCTTTGGCGCTCAGCCTTCTTCACAGTCCAACTCTCACATCCATACATGATCACAGGAAAAACCATAGCCTTGACTAGTCAAATAATAAATAAATATAAAAGAAAGCCTTCTATTACTTTAAAGAACATTGGACACTTAACTTTAAGCAAATTCCCTTCCTTCTCACTACGGATGGCCTTTCAAAGTCATCAGCAGACAAACTCATGAGAGAGCTGGAGAGGTGGTTGTCTGGCTCTCACCCTACTTCCCAGACAGAGGAAGGATGGGGACACGGCTGATTTCTGCGAGGCTAACTGAAAAAACCCAGGGCAGCACTGGCTTGACCTGTCCCAGGCAAAGCTATTATTTTGATGGTCTCATTGATTAGCTGAGCTGGGAGGAGAGGCTATGTCATTGTTTTTCTTTATTGGGTTCACAGGCCTCAAATTCCATAACTCACAAACCAGAACTGGGGACAGTCTAGTCTTAATTATACAAGGACAGATGCTCTGCATTGCAAATTGTCCACAGCAAAGCCTTGCTCCCAAATTATTGATGAGATTGTCACTTACCCTAAGTCCATTTTGGCAAGAATGTCCCTATTTCTTAATATGCAATAGACAGTCCTATATTAGAACTGTTATGGGTGCTGTTTCTCTGCTTCTGTGGTGTCTCTCCACCTAGAAGACAAGCTCCTTTGGGTGGGCACCTGGCCGTCCACCTTTCAAACTGAGTTTCGTTTTACACCCTGACCACAAACTTCCTTCCAGTATGAAAGAATGGAGCCAGTTCATCACAACTATGTCTATATTCAGCTCTAAGCCTCAGGACTGAAGCTTCAGGTTAGTGCCTGTCCAGTTTCAGCTGGAACTTTGCATCAGAGCCAAGGACAATCTCAGCAGGAGAAATTACCAAGGGCTTGAGGACTGTCTTAGAATTACTCAGGTTTCCACTTCCTCTGGCTGCTTCCTGAACACTCCCGGAATATTGTGAAACCCACAGTACTGAACACATCAGTCCCAGGGTATGCACTCAAGCAGCTTGGGAAGCCCCATGTAAATATGGAAATGATGCTTGCCTGACATTTGCCAGTTTCATTCAATCACGCCACGGGCAATTAAGAATCAACGGTGTTTGGGGCTTCCCTGGTGCTCCAGTGGTTAAGAATCCACCTTGCAGTGGAGGGGATGCACCTCAATCCCTGGTCAGGGAACTAAGATCCCACACGCCATGGAGCAGCTAAGCCCAGGACCCCCAACTACTGAAGCCCACGAGGCACAACTAGAGAGTCCGCGTGCTGAATGAAAGAGCTCACGTGATGCAATGAAGATCCTGTGTGCTGCAACTAAGACTCAACACAGCCAAAGAGATGAGTACATTTTGTTTTTTAAAAAAAATCTACAAGCAATAAATGCTGGAGAGGATGTGGAGAAAAGGGAACCCTCTTACACTGTTGGTGGGAATGCAAACTAGTACAGCCATTATGGAAAACAGTGTGGAGATTCCTGAAAGAATTGCAAATAGAGCTGCCTTACGACCCAGCAATCCCACTGCTGGGCATACACACTGAGGAAACTCGACTTGAAAGAGACACGTGTACCCCAATGTTCATTGCAGCAATGTTTATAATTGCCAGGACATGGAAACAACCCAGATGTCCATCAGCAGATGAATGGATAAGAAAGCTTTGGTACATATACACAATAGATCTCGACGAGCCCACATCCTGAGACTGAGCCTGTAGGTCCCAGACAGGCACGTTCTGGGCTCCCAGGGCAGAAGACAGGCTCAGGCAAGCCTCTGCTCAGGTTTAGCTCAGCCAGAGCCAGGAGTCCATTGGATTGCTTCCTTTTCCTTGCCCTGGCCCTGAACCCTTGATGAGATGTGGGAATCTGTTTCCATAAAACCAATTTATTTTTCCATTTATATGATTAATTGAAATCACTAATACTCTAGCCTCCAGGTCATAAACACTGGGTAATAAAATCCTCTCTACATCTGTCCAGTGCTTTAGTGTTCACTAAGCACTTTTACCATCATTATCTGATGTGACCCTTTAGGACGGCCCTGTGAGATACACAGGAAGGGCTTACAATGGTTAGTTTATCGCAAGGGAGACGAGTGTTGCCGATGGTTACAGGTAGTCGGGAGCAGAGCAGGAACTGAAGCTAGTTCTTATATTCTTAAGTTTAGTTCTCTTGTCAGGTAAACAGACAAGCAGGTTGACCCAGGACTCGGGGGCTTCACAGGATCTGGGACTTTTAGCTTTAAAACTGAGAATGTCCAGGCAAAGCTGGGAAGAATTGGTCATCCCACTTGAGGACCTCAGGGTGTCTCTCGTGATGGAGCCCTGTCACTGCCACCAGGTTCAACTGAGGAAAATGTCCTATCACCTGGCACAGGTGAGGCAAACGCTGTGCCTGGACCACGTACCATGATGTGGCTGGAGAAGAGCCACCTGTGATCTATCCGAGGCAGACCTGGCTGGGGGTGTGTACGGACAGGTGGAAGAACCTGGACATATGAGTGATCCTTCCTGGCTGGGCTGCTCACAAGACAAGGATTCTGAGAGCCTAAGGGTGTTGAGCCAGAGAGGGGAGAACACCAGGACCTGCCTGGACGGAAGGACCTGAGACAGAGACAGCAGTGGCCCAAAGGCTAAGATGAGGAGAGGTACAACGGATGGCCGGGATAACAGAGGTGGGAGGGAGGGAGAGGGCAGAAAGAGGGGCATAGGAGGCGTGTGTGTGCATGCTAAGTCTTTTCAGTCTTGTCTGACTCTGGGATCCTACGGACTGTAGCCCACCAGGCTCCTCTGCCTATGGCATTCTCCAGGCAAGAACAGTGGAGTGGATTGCCATTTCCATCTCCAGGGGATCTTTCCAACCCAGGGATCGAACTCTCATTTTCTGCGGCTTCTGAACTACGGGCAGATGCTTTACCGCTGAGCCACAGGGGAAGCTCGAGCCAGCTGGAGTCTTCCAGCCATCAGCCATCAGCCACAGCATCTCTCTCCTTTATAGGCTGTAGTCCCCTCCCACTCCCAGCCTGGAGTCAACCCCTTCCTGATAAACTAGCCACTTCCCTTTTGGCTGGAGACAGAGGAGAAGGGAAGTGACTTGCCCCAAGTGACCTGAGCCAGAGCTGTGTATGGAGTGTTCCAGTTTGGGTTAATGAACATTTAGCCTTGAGCAGGGGCCAGGCTTCCCGGGTGGCTCAGACAGTAAAGTGTCTGCCTGCAATGTGGGAGACCCAGGTTCGATCCCTGGGTTGGGAAGATCCCCTGGAGAGGGAAATGTCAATCCACTCCAGCACTCTTGCCTGGAAAATCCCATGGCTGGAGGGGCATGATAGGCTACAGTCCATGGGGTTGCAAAGAGTCAGACACGACTAATCCACTTCATTTCATTTCAGGGGCCAGGCTGGCCACCACAGACTGACTTTCAGCCATGTGCCTCCTTGTTAGCTTCACTCTGCCCGAATCTCAGAACCTCTGGCCCTAGAACTTAGCTGCCTTTCCCTGTCACTTTGGGACCAATATTTCAGGTCTTAGTTAACTTTGCCTTCCTTGTTAGCATTTTGACTTTAGTAATGGGAAAGGATTCAGATCTGATGGGGAAATCATTCAGCTAAACTGAACCCAGAACAAAGCAATTGACCAGGAAATTATGAACACCAGCTGCACTTTTTCCTCCTTACCTCAAGAAGGAGAACACTGTGTCTGAGATCATCTCAGAGCCAGACAGGGAGAGAGGGGGCCCTACCCTAGGTGCGTGGAGCTGGCCCCTGGGCTGAGAAGAAAGGCCCAAGTGTTGGCATGAATATTTACAGAAAACTGTATGATCCTGGAGGGACTGTAAATAATACAACGAGAATCAGCAAACCGACAGATTTTCCCACCTTTTTTTGTGATGACGACCATGTAGGATATTATAACCTGTGTTTTGGTTTTCTCTTTTGTCTGCTGGTCCTGATCTTTGATCTCACATGTATTTTCCTTAATCTTGATATACTGAAGTCACGTCTTTCTATTTTATTACATGTATTTCTTGAAAGCGGCCTCAAATCCTCTGACAAAGTGAGGAATCGATATACAATCTGACCAGCCGTTCCAAGACTGTCATCTTGGGCGGATAGGTTGTGCTGTCAGCCGATGTCACAGGGAAGGCAGGAATGGGCGAGTGCACCCCGCACTCACCCCCCATCCCAGCCTGGATGCCACTGTGAGCCACTCCTCCTTCTCGCCACCCCTTTAGTCCAGGAGGACCCGATGAGCTGCCAAGGAGGAGACAGCTCATTCATGGCTCATTCACTCAACAGGTAGCCCTGGCTCAGAGCTTCAGTGCTGGGTTGGCCAAAAAGTTTGTTTGGGTTTGCCGTGCGATGTTATAGACGTGTATTATGGCCAACCCCAGAGATGTGGCTTCCCGAATATCTTTATAGATAAGCCAGTCAGTCTTTTTGGAGCATCCTGTCAGGTGCTTCTAAGTTCCCAGGTTTGCTTTCCCTCTCAGCCCATCTCCACCACCCAGTGGGACCCATTATATCCACAACTTGAATGAGTTAAGGCACCTCTTAGAAAAGTATTGGGCTGTGGAGAAGCTTCCCAGCTGGCCCTTCTGCTCCAGCTCTCATCTCCCTGTTAAGACTCAGGGTGGCCACTTTATTTTTTAATATTTGTGTGTTTGGCTGGGCTGGGTCTCGGTTGTGGCACGTGGGATCTCCACTCTTCGTTCGGCATGCAGGGTCTTGGGCATTTGTGCTTTTGTTATTGTTTATTTTATTTATTTATTTACTTACTTACTTATTGAGTGCACCTGGTCATAGTTGCAAGCACGTAAACTCTTAACAGTGGCATGTGGGATCTAGCTCCCCTACCAGGGATCAAACCCAGGCCCTTGCATTGGGAGTGCAGCTTAGCCGCTGGACTATTAGGGAAGTCCCCAGGCTGATCTTTTAAAAGCGTAAATCATTACCTCACCACGTTCTCCTGTAGAGTCCTACGTTGCCCTTGGCATAAACTCATGTTTCTTCCTAGGTCTTCTGGTCACCCCACAATCTGGCCCCTGCCTTCTTCTCTCTCCCTTGCTCATCTTTCCCAACCTCCCTGGGGATTCTGATTCTGCCAAATTTAGTCTTGCCCTGGAGTCTTCATATCTTCATTTCCTGTGGCCTGTTACAGGATCTTCCTTTTTCTTTATTTTCAAGTTTCTTCTCATCCTTTAGGTCCTAAATGTCACCTTCCCAGCAATGGCTTCTCTTACCAACCCATTTAACCTGGTCTGTCCCCACCACTCTGCCTGAACTCAAAACTCTCCATTACATTATTTGACTTCCATCCCAGCAGTTATCACAATCTGCAATTGTTCTCTTCTTTACTCATTTATTTTTTTATACATTTCCCTGAGCAGTTCCTAAGCTTCATGGGCAGAGATATGACATGTCTTGATCCCTGCTCTATCCCAACACCTAAAACTGTGGCTAGAACATGTGAGGTTTTTAATAAATATGTGTGAGATGAATACATCCATGACTTAAATCAGGAGGTGGCATGTTGCCTGTTTGTGTCAATAAAGTTTTATTAGAATGCAGCCTCATCATTTACATATTGTCTGTGGCTACTTTGGTGGCAGCAACTGAATACTTGGGATAGAGATCATATGGCCCATGAAGCTGAAAATATTTACTACCTGATTCTTTAAAGAAACAGTTTGCTGACACCTGGCTGTAACCATAAACAATTAATTATAGAGGCTTCTCTGGCAGTCCAGTGGTTAAAAATCTGCCTTCCAATGCAGGGGTCACAGGGTTGGTCCTTGGTTGGGGAACTAAGATCCCACATGCTACAGGGCAACTCAGCTTGTGCCACAACTTAAGAGAAGACTGTGCAATGCAACGAAAGATCCCGTGTGCCACGGGAGACTTGACACACGCCCAAAATATAATTAATTGACTAAAAAAAAAAAAAAAAAAACCAACAACTAACAATACCTTAATCCACAGGGGACGTTTAGTATTTCACTTGCCAAGAAACTAGAGACTGGAGGTTTGGGGATCAGTTCTCATGGTCCAGCTATTCTGCCCTCTACTAGCCAGTGATAACTTCCCTCAAGGTTCTAGGAGGGCCGCCCCAACCATGAGCATCATATCCTTGTACATCAGAGCTCCATGGAGGAAAGGGTGTGATAAGAGCAAAAACTTGCTTTCTCCTTTCCCAGGGAGAAAATCTTCTCCCCTAAGGGTAGCAACGGACTTCTTGTGTTTTATTGGCTAGAACTGGATCACATGCTCACTGCTCAGCCAATCACTGGTAAAGAGGAAGAGTGCTGCCATGACTAGTTCAGGACCAGTCATAATTCCTGCCTTAAGGTGGGGCACACTCTTATAGCAATCAGAAAGGAAGGGGAAATGCATACCAATATGCAGAAATGAAGTGTGTCCCATTTCTTCACCCTGGAGATGGCTGTGACTAAAGACAAATCTGTCCGTCCTCTCCCCTTGATAGAATCAGATACAGAAGGGAATGTCGTTACTCTTTTTCCTTTTGCTGGTTTTCTGCTCCCTGGTCCTTCTGGACCATGTTCTGCCCACCTGCCACCAGCCTTGACATGTAATAACTTCAGGCAAGCAGGTTTTGACTGACTACGACAACTGCACTTGATTCAGATTTTCCTAAAGAGACGGCCTGGTCTTCTGATAGATTTGAGGGACACCCAAAGGGAATGTAAAATATCCCAAATTATATTCTCCACCTGCCAAGTCCAATGTTTTAAACCCAGTTACATAAAAGATATTTTGGTTTAATGTACTGTTCTCCAGAATGCCTCTGTTAAAATGGATGAGACTCTCAAAAGGCCATGCATGGTGAGTTTATGACTTAATCCCAAAGGTGTGAGGTCATACATCATCTTAGACAGCAGAAATACTGACCATGAGCGGAGCGGGAAGAAATAGCATGAGAACTTCAGCCAGGATTTCTGGATTCTGGCCCCACTGTTTTTAATTTCCTATGCACCTGGGAACATTCACTTTCTCTCTGGACCTCACTTTCCTCAACTGCTCCATGAAAGAGATGGATTCACTTATATCAGGGGGCACTTTGGCTAGTTAAAATGCATCAGCCATGCACTTGATAAGAGAGATTTGTGCCTACATCCCTGATTCATTCACTCATCATTCCTTTAACCACTGTTTTGGTCCATGTTTCTTGAGTACCTCCAGTGCCAGGAACTCTGCTACACTTTGGATTTTAGTGGTCTCTGCTGTCTTGGAGCATACTGTCCAGTGGAGAAGACAGAAAGTGTACACAAGTATATGTCACACCGTGCAACAAATGTGATGATAGGAGAGATCTCAGCTCATTGCAAGCTCATGCCAGCTCTGCTCTGCTGGGCAGAGCAGATGTTACCTGATACAACAGGTCTAGATGTCTTCCCAGAGATGGTGATGTCTATATTAAGACCTGAAGGAGGAGTCTGAGTTAACCCAAGCATAGAGAAGGAAAGGGAGAAGAATTTCCCTGGTCGGAATATCAGCACATGTTAAGAACTTAATAACAATTTATTCCATATCTGAGGTTCAGGTTATTTTCCCCAATCAATCCACTTCCTGTTGCTTATTTAAAATCATGGTGGAAAGAACAACCAGATAAGTTTAAAAAAAACCTGAATCAAGTTGATCCAACCAAACCATTATGACAGGAAATACCTGTTTCATTTATTATAAAAATCATTTGAGGGACTTCCCTGGTGGCCAGTGGTTAAGAATCCACCGTGCAATGCAGGGAGCGCAGGGTTGATCCCTGATGAGAGAACTAAAATCCAACATGCCCCGGGGCAACCAAGACTGCAAGCGGAAAGTAAAGATCCTGTGTGATGCAAAAAAGATCCTGAGTTCCAAAACTAACAGCCAACGCAGCCAAGTAAATAAATAAAAAACCTATGACATGCATTTCAAACATGTCATGTATATCAGACTCATTATTTTAAATTGGATTATCAAACTGTCACAGCGCACTAGCATTTGGCTAGAGACTGAGATAAGAAGGAAGGGACATGGCCCATGCTCACCAGGAGCTCAGGGCCTAGGGTGGAGACAGTGGAGTGCGCTAATAATCAGAGTATGGTATGTCCCGGGCGCACAGAGGATGCTGTTCCAATAAGGCTGGATCAAGGAAAGCTTTCTGTAGGCCATGAGCCTTGAACTGAATACATTTTCTTGCTCATTCAATTATCCATCCATTCATCTATTTTTAATTGCAGTAAAATACACATAACAAAATACATATTTTAATCATTTTAAGTGCACAATTCAGAGACATTAAATCCCTCCACTCACCATCTCCAGAAACCTTTCATCATCCCAAACAGAAACTTTATGCCCATTAAGCAATATCTCTCCATCCCCCTCCCTCCCAGGGCCTGGTGACCTCTACTCTGCCTTGTCTCTATGAACTTGCTGACTCCAGATACCTCCTGTAAGTGGAACCACACAATATTTCTTCATTCATTTCACACGGTGAGTGTCTTCAAGACTCATCCATGTTGTAGCAATGGATTAGTATTTTACTCCTTTATAGGCTTGAACAATATTCCACTTTATGGATATACCCTATTTTGTTTATCCATTCATCTTTTGGTTGATATTTCGGTTGTTTTCACACTCTGGTGAATAATGCTTCTATGACCATTGGTATACAAGTATCTGAGACTCTGTTTTCAATTCTTTGTAGTGTATACCTAGGAGTGGAATTGCCAGATTATATGGTAATTCTGTCTGAACTGAACTTGAGAGTGACTGAGCAGGTGGAAGCAAACACACTCTGTGGATGGATGGCAAAGGAGGCCATGCTTCTGTGAGGCAAGCCACCAATTACATAATGTCTCACTTGCCCTCCTGTCATTGAAGAAAGTAAGGAAAACCACTAGACCATTCAGGTATGACCTAAATCAAATCCCTTATGATTATACAGTGGAAGTGAGAGATAGATTTAAGGGCCTAGATCTGATAGACAGAGTGCCTGATGAACTATGGAATAAGGTTCGTGACACTGTACAGGAGACAGGGATCAAGACCATCCCCATGGAAAAGAAATGCAAAAAAGCAAAATGGCTGCCTGGGGAGGCCTTACAAATAGCTGTGAAAAGAAGAGAGGTGAAAAGCAAAGGAGAAAAGAAAAGATATAGGCATCTGAATGCAGAGTTCCAAAGAATAGCAAGAAGAGTTAAGAAAGCCTTCTTTGGCGATCAGTGCAAAGAAATAGAGGAAAAGAACAGAATGGGAAAGACTAGAGATCTCTTCAAGAAAATTAGAGATACCAAGGGAACATTTCATGCAAAGATGGGCTCTATAAAGGACAGAAATGGTCTGGAACTAACAGAAATAGAAGATATTAAGAAGAGGTGGCAAGAATACACAGAAGAACTCTACAAAAAAGATCTTCATGACCCAGATCATCACGATGGTGTGATCACTAATCTAGGGCCAGACATCCTGGAATGTGAAGTCAAGTGGGCCTTAGAAAGCATCGGTACGAACAAAGCTAGTGGAGGTGATGGAATTGCAGTTGAGCTGTTTCAAATCCTGAAAGATGATGCTGTGAAAGTGCTGCACTCAATATGCCAGCACATTTGGGAAACTCAGCAGTGGCCACAGGAATGGAAAAGGTCAGTTTTCATTCCAAAGAAAGGCAATGCCAAAGAATGCCCAAACTACCACACAATTGCACTCATCTCTCACGCTGGTAAAGTAATGCTCAAAATTCTCCAAGCCAGGCTTCAGCAATACATGAACCATGTACTCCCTGATGTTCAAGCTGGTTTTAGAAAAGGCAGAGGAACCAGAGATCAAATTGCCAACATAGAGTTCCAGAAAAACATCTATTTCTGCTTTATTGACTATGCCAAAGCCTTTGACTGTGTGGATCACAATAAACTGTGATGAACTGAACTGAACTGAACTGAACTGAACTGAGGTACTAGAGGAGAATAGACAGATGATAATGGTATCAAAGTGCTGTGTTGGATCAGGTGCTTTGTTATGAAGCCTAAGATAATTCCACCTTTTTTTCCCCAGCTTCATTGTGGCATAATTAACAAATAGAATTTTGAGTAATTACTTAAATGTACTATGTGATTTAACGTATGTATACATTGTGAAAGGATTCAACTTGACACATCCATCCATCACTTAATTACCTTTTTTGTGGGGGAGAATGAGAATGCATAAAATCTATTCTTGTAGCAAATTTCAATTATACAGTATAGTATGATCAACTTTAGTCATCATGCTATACATTATATCCTCAGAAATTATTCATCTGACAGAAAGTTTGTGTTGTGCTTTTTGACCAACCATTATCCATTTCATCATGCACTATACCCTATTCCTTCGACCAACCATTACCCACTATTCCTCACTTAGTATTTCCCCAACCATCATTCTACTCTCTGTTTTAATGAGCTAAATTGTATTTTTTCTTTGTAATATTTCACACATATAAGTGACACCAAGCAGTATTTGTCTTTCTCTAACTTAGTTCACTTAGGAAAATGTCTCCAGACTTATTCATGTTGTTGTAAATGGCAGGATTTCTTTCCTTGTTAGGGTTTAAATAGTATTCAAAAATGCATTTTATCTCTAAGTTATACCTCACACTTTCTTTATCCATTCATCTGTGGACAGACATTTAGGTTGTTTCCATATCTTATCTATTGTGAATAATGCTTCAATGGATATAGGCATATACAAACATCTCTTTGAGACAATGATTTCATTTTCTTGAGATATATGTATGTATCTACAGAAGTGGGATTCCTGGATCATATGGTGAGTTCTATTTTTAATTTCTTGAGAAACCTCCATACTATTTTTCATAATGACTTTTCCAGTTAACATATCCTTGCTAGCATTTTTCTCTTGTCTTTTTGATAATAACCATACTAACATAATTTTTGATCATTGTGAATTTGATTTATATTTCCCTGATGATTAGTAATGTTGAGCATCTTTTCATGTACCATTTCGTCATTTGGCCATTTATATGTTTTCTTTGGAAAAATTTCCATTCAATTCCTTTTCCCATTTTTAAATTGGGTGTGGGGTGTTTTGGGGGGGTTTTTTTGGTATTGATTTATATGAGTTCTTTATATATTTTGGACTTTAACCCCTTATCAAACACATGGTTTGCAAATAGTTTCTCCAGTTCTAAAGCTTACCTTTTTGTTGATGGTTTCCTTTGCTGTGCTGAACATTTTTAGCCTAAGGTAGTTCTGCTTGTTTATTTTTACTTTTGTGCTTTTGATGCCAAATCCAAAACATCATTGCCAAGCCCAATGTCAGGAGCTAATCCACACTGTTTTCTTCTAGGAGTTTTATAGCTTCAGCTCTTAGATTCAAATCTTTATTCCCTTTTGAGTTGGTTTTGTGTATGTTGCAAGATAGGGGTCAAATTTCATTCTTTGCATGTGAATATCCAGTTTTCCCAACAATATTTATTGAAGATACTATCCTTTACCTACTGTATATTATTAGTGCTTTTATTGTAAATGACCTTATATACATGTGTTTATTGTTTATTTGTAAGCTCTCTATTCTGTTCCACTGATTTCTGTGTCTTATGCCAATACTAGGGAGAAGGCAATGGCAACCCACTCCAGAACTCTTGCCTGGAAAATCCCATGGACAAGGGAGCCTGGTAGGCTGCAGTCGATGGGGTCATGAAGAGTCAGACACGACTGAGCGACTTCACTTTCACTTTTCACTTTCATGTATTGAAGAAGGAAATGGTAACCCATTCCAGTTTTCTTGCCTGGAGAATCTCAGGGATGGCAGAGCCTGGTGGGCTGCCATCTATGAGGTTGCACAGAGTCGGACACAACTGAAGCGACTTAGCAGCAGCAGCAGCATGCCAATACCATACTGTTTCGTTTACTGTAGCTTTGAATTGCAGTTTGAGATTGTGTCCCATTATGTCTTGCATCTCAGAAAACAAAGTCTAGAATTGTACTTCCAAATTCAAATAAGTGAATAATGAGAAAGTCAAAGAAGATACAAAGCAAACATAGTTAAGAATCATGGAAAGGTTGGGCTAGCAAAGGGAGGAGAGGTGTGGAGTACAGTGTAGAATGAGGATTCCACTGAGCCAAAGAAAAGGTAGCTGTAGTGAGTTTTCCCATGGTTCAGTAGCCACAGGAGGAAATATTTATTGAAAACGTTCAGATACAGATTGGGATTGGACGTCAAGTAAACAAGTAGAGCAGATACCCAGAATTTTTCCAGAGTATACTAAGTAGGCAAGGTTTCATAAGAATCGCTAGATAAAGGCTTTGATTAGAGACATGTTTTTGTAGGTGAATATGTGGACACTGAGAGCAAGGTCCTAAACAATGACATGAAGAATCCTATGACACGAGGTAGAAAAAAAGAAGAATCCAACTTGGACAAGAATGAAGAACTGACTCCTTTGGCCACATGGCTAAAACTTTTAGCCAGATTCTAATCAAAAAGATTTGTGAGAAACTGCTAGGAAAAAGCCCTTGTAATAGGAATCATTGGTAAGGTTAAGGAATCTCAATCCACACACTCAACACTGCAAAAACTATTTCAACATTTTATGTAAGACAACAGACTGGTTCCAAATAGGTAAAGGAGTACGTCAAGGCTGTATATTATCACTCTGCTTATTTAACTTATATGCAGAGTACATCATGAGAAACGCTGGACTGGAAGAAACACAAGCTGGAATCAAAATTTCTGGGAAAAATATCAATAACCTCAGATATGCAGATGACACCACCCTTATGGCAGAAAGTGAAGAGGAGCTAAAAAGCTTCTTGATGAAAGTGAAAGAGGAGAGTGAAAAAGTTGGCTTAAAGCTCAACATTCAGAAAACGAAGATCATGGCATCTGGTCCCATCACTTCATGGGAAATAGATGGGGAAACAGTGGAAACAGTGTCAGACTTTATTTTGGGGGGCTCCAAAATCACTGCAGATAGTGATTACAGCCATGAAATTAAAAGATGCTTACTCCTTGGAAGAAAAGTTATGACCAACCTAGATAGCATATTCAAAAGCAGAGACATTACTTTGCTGACTAAGGTCCATCTAGTCAAGGCTATGGTTTCTCCTGTGGTCATGTGTGGATGTGAGAGTTGGACTGTGAAGAAGGCTGAGTGCCAAAGAATTGATGCTTTTGAACTGTGGTGTTGGAGAAGACTCTTGAGAGTCCCTTGGACTGCAAGGAGATCCAACCAGTCCATTCTGAAGGAGATCAGCCCTGGGATTTCTTTGGAAGGAATGATGCTAAAGTTGAAACTCCAGTACTTTGGCCACCTCATGCGAAGACCGAGGATGAGATGGCTGGATGGCATCACTGACTCGATGGACGTGAGTCTGAGTGAACTCTGGGAGATGGTGATGGACAGAGAGGCCTGGCATGCTGCGATTCATGGGGTCACAAAGAGTCAGATACGACTGAGCGACTGAACTAAACTGAATTCAACTCTGGAAACCTGTTGACCTTGCTGATAAGACATTCAACCCAAGTCCATGGGGTCACAAAGAGTCAGGCACGACTGAGCGGCTAACACACACACACACAGTGGTGCTCCTTCCTCACTGCAAGGTTGTACAGAGGTGCACATAGGCCATTGGTCATTTATCAATTAGCCTATATTGATAATTATTCTTCCAGTTAGCCTATTCCTCTGGCCTCTGCTTCATCCACACCACATTTGGGATTTGGGAACCTTCAGGGATGATGAGAACCCTAGTCATAAGGACCTGATGCCTCTTTGCAATCCCCACATGGAAAAATGAACCGTTCCCAAACCTACAGACATCTGCCCCTCCCAATCTCTGAGAAATATTTCCATCTCTCTGTGTTTAGTAGCCTTCTCCCTCTAAAAGTTTCCTCTTCAAACAACTTAGGATGTTGTCAAAGAGAGAATACGCTTTGCATCCAGACTCTTTTGCTTTCCAACTTCCACAGTTTAAGGCAGGATATGATCAAGCTTAGTAACCTGCTTACACTGAGAAGAAAAGAAAACTATAGGGAGAACACATTTTAGTAGATTCTTTTTTAATACACTGTTCTTTAGTCCCACTAAGTTGTGTCTGACTGTGAGCCCATGGACTGCAGCATGCCAGGCTCCTCTGTTCACTGCGTTTGAGTTCATGTCATTGTGTCAGTGATGTTATCTACGTAACCAGGTATCTTTTTATACATAGTTTATCAGTAAAACTATAACTTCAGTGTAAAAGCGCCACCAAGTGGTAAATGCAGATATAGTCACATAAACATTCAAATCTCAGTGTTAGAATTAATCACCTGAGAGGCTAAGGGATTGGTCAAAGAACTCAAATCATGTGTGTGCCAGTGTTAAAAAGTCAGAACTGATTTCACTGTCGCACAATAGTGATAACCAAGCTCTAGAGTGGAATCTGGAATTCATCATCATTTTCTTTGCTGCTGCACTTCAGAAACTGTTGCCTAGTGAAGCTGGAAATCTACTATATCAAAGTGTACATATAGCTGATTCACTTTGTTGTATAGCAAAAACTAGCACAACACTGTAAAGCAATTATACTCCAATTTTTAAAAAGTGGACAAAAACAGCACCACGTTTGCGATCACTGATACTGTGGCCACTACAGAAGGTTATTTTAACATTTTTGTCAGTTATTCACCTTTTGTCCACCAACCTTGCCCTAGAGTCATTCTTAGCCTTTCTTTGTGCCCTGATCTGTATTCCAAGATGTCCAGCCCTGTGGACTGCACATTGCCAACTGGCTCCCATTTGTATTCAGCCAGTTGGAGACATGAGGAAATTTGAAGCTGCAAGGATAAAAAGATTTGTGTATTATCCATTCCCAAGTTCTCTAAGATGTGTTTCTGACAGTGTTTTGAATTTCTCCACAACTACAGTTTCTTTTCTGTACTCTTTGTCTACAAATTCCAGTTTCATTGGTGTAGCAATGGCATTTCTATATTGCTAGTCCCTAAATTAAATTTGTTGATTTCCTTAATCCTGCTGATTTTCTTAATCTCCTTAATCTTGGAATTTAATAACCCCTTAAATCCTTTATTCATTAAAGTCTCATCTGAGTTTGATCTTTCTGGAACCTTGACTGTAACAATGAATGTTCTACACATTACACATATTACAAGTGTTTTTTTAAATCACTCCAAACATTCTTTTCAAGTTCTGATAGTAGATGCAGTTCTACATAAACAGCACTTATCAGAAGAGGACCAATAAAGGAGATAATTCACTGCCACCCACTTCAAAAACACTAAAACAGCTACAATTTACCAGTTAAAGGATTACCTTCCATATCACAAAGATTAATAGGAAACATGAATAACAAAATCTCCTTAAAACTTTCTGTAATATAGAACATTCACTAATGCAGACAGAATTAAACTAATCTTCGCACTAGATCATTTCATTTGAACAGTCATTTCCACTCCTATGTGTCTGTCATATCACTGTGGTGTTTTCAGTATATAGCAGGGATGAAGATTTAATAGACAGTTTACTGCACCCACAGGTTATGCTGATCTCAGCAGTGTTGGCAAGCAGGAAGAGCTATTGTATGAGGGCAGCATTTGTTCTACAGAAAAAAATCTAAGCATATTTCTCACTTATTTAAATTTGCTTATGTAAACAATTTTCCACAGATAAGTGAACAGTAAATGCGTTTGCAACGTGCCACTGCATTCCTACACACTGCAGATGAGATGGGAACCGTGTTTCTATAAATAAAAAGTGACAGACCATGACAGTTGCCCCCCTCTGTGACCCCTCTCCTCCTGAGCGTCCGCGCAGTGGAGAACGGTTCTGCTACACACATGGCAGGGGAATTGAATATTTGTAGAATTTGCTGACAGTTGGTGAATGAACCTTTCAGCTGTGAGCACAAAGGTCATCTTTGCTCTAAATTCAGTAGGTTTAATTTGATTTGGTTAATTACAAATATAGTGCTTGCAAAAGTAAGTCAAGAAAAAATAATCATATTATAAGCAATCTATATATTTAAGTTTCAACCATATTCTCTCCAGTGTGGAGTTTTGTCACCGCCTTAGGGCAAAAAAGACTTATACAACCCCTTTGGTATAAAATACAAATTTTAAACAAGTTAGTGTGGCTTACTTTTTTAAAAGTCTGCATATTATTTATTATCATCTGTAAGTATCTATTGATAATATAGACACATACTTTCAGAGTAAAATTTAAAATTGTTGAGACATGATTCCTTATGGAACTTAAAATTTATCTTACATAAGTCAAATTCATCGTAAATTCTGAGAGACTGCTCCACTGCTTTAAGGATTTTTTTCACTTATATGCTAATTATGTGCAAGGTCTTAGACAAAATATTCACTTCATTATCTAGATCTGGCATCTACAAATATATTTTTTATTTTTATTAATTTATTTATTTTAATTGGAAGCTAATTAATTTATAATATCGTAGTGCTTTTTCCCATATATTGATATGAATCAGCCATGGGTGTACATGTGTCCCCCATCCTGAACCCCTCTCTCGCCTCCTTCCCCATCCCATCCCTCTGGGTCATCCCAGTGCACCAGCCCTGAGCTCCCTGTCTCATGTATTGAGCCTGGACTGGTGATCTATTTCACTTATGGTAATATATATGTTTCAATGCTATTCTCACAAATCATCCCACCCTCACCTTCTCCCAGAGTCCAAAAGTCTGTATCTCTTTTGCTGTGTCACATATAGGGTCATCATTACCATCTTTTTAAAATCCATATATATGCATTAATATACTGTATTGTTTTTCTTTCTGGCTTACTTCACTCTGTATAATAGGCTCCAGTTTCACCCACCTCACTAGAACTGATTCAAATGAGTTCTTTTTAATAGCTCAGTAGTATTTCATTGTGTATGTGTATCACAGCTCTCTTATCCATTTGTCTGCTGATGGACATCTAGGTTGCTTCCATGTCCTGGCTATTGTAAACAGTGCTGCAGTGAACACTGCGGTACATGTGTCTCAATTCTGGTTTCCTCGGTGTGTATGCCCAGCAGTAGGGTTGCTGGGTCGTATGGCAGTTCTATTTCCAGTTTTTAAAGGAATCTCCACACTGTTCTCCAAGGTGGCTGTACTAGTTTGCATTCCCACAAACAGTATAAGAGGGTTCCCTTTTCTCCATACCTTCTCCAGCATTTATTGCTTGTAGACTTTTTCATGGCAGTCATTCTGATTGGCATGAGATGGTACGTCATTGTGGTTTTGATTTGCATTTCTCTGATAATGAGTGATGCTGAGCATCTTTTCATGTGTATGTTAGCCATCTGTATATCTTCTTTGGAGACTTGTCTGTTTGTTCTTTGGTCCATTTTTTTGATTGGGTTATTTATTTTTCTGGTATTGAGCTTCATGAGCTGCTTGTGTATTTTTGAGATTAATTGTCAGTTGCTTCACTGGCTATTATTTTCTCCCATTCTGAAGGCTGTATTTTCACCTTGCTTATAGTATCCTTCATTGTACAAAAGCTTTTAAGTTTAATTAGGCCCCATTTGTTTATTTTTTCTTTTATTTCCATTACTCTGGGAGGTGGATCATAGAGGATCCTGCTGTGATTTATGTCAGAGAGTGCTTTGCCTGTGTTTTCCTCTGGAAGTTTTATAGTTTCTGGTCTTACATTTAGATCTTTAATCCATTTTGAGTGTATTTTTTTTTGTATGGTGTTAGAAAGTGTTCTAGTTTCATTCTTTTTCCTGTGGTTGACTGGTTTTCCCAGCACCACTTGTTAAAGAGATTATCTTTCCTGCATTGTACATTCTTCTTGCTACCTTTGTCAAAGATAAGATGTCTATCAGTTCAGTTTAGTTCAGTTCAATCTCTCAGTCATGTCTGACTCTTTGCAACCCCACGAATCACAGCACGCCGTGCCTCCCTGTCCATCACCAACTCCCGGAGTTCACTCAGACTCATATCCATCGAGTCAGTGATGCCATCCAGCCATCTCATCCTCCATTGTCCCCTTCTCCTCCTGCCCACATTCCTCCCAGCATCAGAGTCTTTTCCAATGAGTCAACTCTTTGCATGAGGTGGCCAAAGTACTGGAGTTTCAGCTTTAGCATCATTCCTTCCAAAGAAATCTCAGGGCTGATCTCCTTCAGAATGGACTGGTAGGATCTCCTTGCAGTCCAAGGGACTCTCAAGAGTCTTCTCCAACACCACAGTTCAAAAGCATAAATTCTTCAGCGCTCAGCTTTCTTCACAGTTTAACTCTCACATCTATACATAACTACTGGAAAAACCATAGACTTGACTAGACAGACCTTTGTTGGCAAAGTAATGTCTCTGCTTTTCAATATGCTATCTAGGTTGGTAATAACTTTTCTCCCAAGGAGTAAGTGTCTTTTAATTTCATGGCTGCAGTCACCATTCGCAGTGATTTTGGAGCCCAGAAAAATAAAGTCTAACACTGTTTTCGTTGTTTCCCCATTTATTTCCCATGAAGTGATGAACCAGATGCCGTGATCTTTGTTTTCTGAATATTGAGCTTTAGGCCAACTTTTTCACTCTCCACTTTCATTTTTATCAAGAGGCTTTTTAGTTCCTTTTTGCTTTCTGCCATAAGGGTGTTGTCATCTGCTGGCAATCTTGATTCCAGCTTGTGTTTCTTCCAGTCCAGCCTTTCACATGATGTACTCTGCATAGACATTAAATAAACAGAGTGACAATATACAGCCTTGACATAGTGCTTTTTCTTGGTGTAATTATCTCTGGGCTTTCTATTTTGTTTCATTGATTTATATTTCTGTCCTTGTGCCAGTACCATACTGTCTTGATGACTGTACCTTTGTGGTATAGTCTGATACCACAGGTTGATTACTCCAGTTCCATTCTCCTTTCTCAAGATTATTTTTGGCTATTCAAGATTTTTTATATTTCCATGCAAACTGAAATTATTTGTTCTAGTTCTGTGAAAACTACCATTAGTAGCTTAAAAGTGATTGCACTGAGTCTATATATTTCTTTGGGTAATATATTCATTTTCACTGTATTGATTCTTCTGATCCATGAACACAGTATATTTCTCCAACTATTTGTGTCATCTTTGATTCTTTCATCAGTGTTTTATAGTTTTCTATTATAGGTATGGATGTGAGAGTTGGACTGTGAAAAAAAGCTGAGCACCGAAGAATTG